>JARSSU010012545.1:0-44338 GCA_029619165.1 Eurosta solidaginis | reverse complement strand
TCAACGGTATCTACTGGAAGATTTTCTTTTCGAAGCTAGGCGTATAGATAGGAAATAGTGTGGCAAGTTCCGACCACCGAATTGTTAATCGTTGTCTTTGCTCGCTTCAAGACATTTTTATTTGAATTGTTGGTAATCCTTTGTGTCATTATGACTTCCAGAGCCACAGCAGACTACTGAAGTTCAGCGAGTTAGCAGAGAGTATGCTGCGGAGACAATTTATAGTATTTCGCATGAGCAAGAATTTCGGATATCCTGCTAAAAATCGGTCAGGGATTAGTTCCCGAATCGATTAGTAACTCTGCCAGAAAATCTTTGCAATATTGTTCCTTCCGTAGAAGAACTTATTTCTTCCGTTTATGGAGACGTTTCTCAAGTAACGCGCCAGAACAATGTTTGGCTTTGTGAAAGAGCAATATTTACACCCAAACATGATCAAGCAGCTGAAACTAATTTCAGTATTTTTAAAAAAATTTGATGGAGAAGAGGTGGTATACCGATCAATAAACACGGTTTTAGACAGAGCCGATACTACGAGTTATTCTGTTGAGTTTCTCAACTCTCTTTCTGCGCCTGGACTTCCCGCTCATAGCATCGTTTTGAAAAAAGGGATTCCGAATATGTTGCTTCGAAACTTATCCCCTCCAAAGTTATGTAATGGAACTCGCCTTAAAGTTACTTCGCTTCGAAATAATATTATAGAAGCAGAAATTCTTTCAGGTTGTGGAGCAGGCGAAATAATTTTCATACCAAGCATACCCATAATACCAAACAATTTTCCATTTCACTTCAAAAGCGTGCAGTTTCCTGTAAGCGTGTGTTTCGCTATGACAATTAATAAGTCACAAGGCCAGACACTTCGAGCAGCCGGTATCTGTCTTAGGACGAACTGTTTCTCACACGGACAATTGTATGTTGCTTGCTCAAGGGTTACTAGCCCAGAAAATTTGTTCATAATTTGTGATATGGGAAGAACATGAAATGTTGTATATAAAGAAATTCTTTAGACTTTGTTAATGAATATGGAAAAAATAATTTTTATTTATTTAACGAAATACAACTGTAAGTAATTGCATTACATTTCGAGGCCCTAGCTACACGGGTTATATGCCTATTAAAATAAATAAATAAAATAAAGTTAGTCCCAGTGGTGTTTTATTTCGACGCTCTCAAAAAATAATTATACTGATGCTTCATTCTAACTTTTACGCATACGAAGTCGCGGGCATCAGCTAGTATTCTATAAAAGCGTGCAATAACTGGCGCATGCTGATGACATTGAATACCCGGCAGCGAACAAGAGTCAGTGCATATGCGCCTTGGCAACCACGCTACTGTTGGCAGCGCTTATTTCGAAATAGTAAAAGACTTCGTTTATTGGGGAAACAGCATTAACTATAACAACATCAGCCCTGAAATCCAGCGAAGGATCACTCTTGCCAATAAATGCTACTTTCGACTAGGAAGAAAATCATGCTCTAAAAAGTCACTTATCGTACCCGTCTTACTATATGGTGCAAAAGCATGGAACATGACAACATTAGACGGTGCGGCTTTGGGAGAGTTCGAGAGAAAAGTTCTTCGAAAGATTTATGGACCTCTACGCGTAGGTGGTGGCGTGTACCGAAGAAGATTTAATGATGAGCTGTACGAGCATTATGTAGACATCAACATAGTCCAACGGATTAAAACGCAGCGGCTACGCTGGCTAGGCCATGTTATGCGAATCAAATACACGCTCCGGCTAGGAAAGTATTCTTATCAGAACCCGCCTATGAAAAAAGCAGAGGAAGAGGGCAGCCCCACTCCGCTGGAAGGACCAGGGGCCCTATTCGCTAACTGTGAGTTTTAAAGTGTACACAAGCAATTGTGTAAACTTTGAAATTCTGATTCTGTAAAGCAAAACTGTGAACAAAAAAACTCACTGATAAAAACTTCGTGAGTTTTTTGGCAGCCAGTGTACACTATTCTGACATTCAAAACTCATACGCACTGTTGCAGAATGACTTTTTTGTTTTCATGGCGTTTGATGAATATTTTCTCACTGACATAAGACTTTTACATTCAGCGCTCATTCAGAAAAACAATGTACACAATAATTTACAGAATCGCATGAAAATTTAAAGTGTAAATTATGTGTGCAAATGAGTTTTCAATGAGTGTACATTTTTCAGTTTTTCACAGTTACGGAATCACTGGGGGGTCAGGTGGAAAACGATTTAAACTCCCTTGGTGTGACCAATTAACGCCAGTTGGCAGAGCGAAGACGCGCCTTGTTTAAACGGTTAAGCGCCAATTAGGTAAGTAAGTAAGTAAATATGTATATTGAGTTGCAGTGAACAGTACGCTCAAAACAAAAGTCTTGTTTGAGCATTTTACTTAATTTCATATGAGTTAACTAATACATATGTGTTTATACCTATTTTTACAGTTGATTATAAATTTTGAATCTAATGAGTATTCTTATTGTACACTTTTATTTAATCTATTTACCTTTTGGGACCTATTGTTATTTAAAAAATGGATTCCCATCATTGGTCCTGGTATACCCTAAGTAGGCAAAAAATCGCTCAAAGTTCGCATACAGTTTTCGAACTTCTATATGGGTAAGGTGTTTTTTCATAAACTGCCATTTATGCGGTTGAACGCGTTTATAATGTGAAATACATATATGTATAAAATTTCCTTCTTGGTATGAATTAAAAATATTTTGGTGGGTCGCGGCCCACAGTTTGAAGATCCCTAAAATAGGAAATCGCTTTGTTGGTGTTTCGCTACTTTCTTTTGTAGAAATTCACAGATTGGAATTGGGAATTAGTGATATGTCATTGCAGTTGCTTTTATTTTTGTAATGCCTTAGCGACCTGCCAACTTGTACAAACCTATGCAAGGCAGAAAATTAAAATAGCGAATGGCAGCAAATTACACAATGTTTATTAGAAATATTATAATAATATTATGACATGGATCTATTATGTAGTTGGCATAAACTTCAGAAAAAATTTTTCTTCAAATACTTACGGCGCTTTTTTTTGGCGACAGCATATACATATAAACTCGAGCTTTTCCTTTTTGCTTCTTTATCGTTACCAGAAATTGGAGACTTGCTGTCGAAAGGGGATAATTTTTCGAAAGGTTTTCACATAAACTTGCTTCATGGAAAAAATTGTCAGTACTAGTTTTTTTCTATGTCAAAAACATTGAACAAAGTTCAAAATGGTTGTTGTCAGGTAATATAAGGTCGTCTCAAATGTGACTTTCTTAAAATAGCTGGAGGGGTGTCTCTTCCTCGTTTGACTAACACTTTTTCCGTTGGAAGTCGGCATAAAACATGTAAGTCCCTTCCCGCCAATTTGTAGGAAAAATGTAAAAGGGATCACGGCGCAAATTGGAAGAAAAGCTCGGCTCAGATCTCCTTTGGAGTTATGTATTACACTCCACACCACTCAATCAAACTCTTACTTTGCATTATCAAAGTTGACTGAACTGTAACAAAATAAAAGGTTTTAGATATCTTTATTTAGTAACCAGTATGCATATCGCAGTGAATAATCAAATCTACATGAGTTTCGTCACCATCGTGTGTATTGTACAGTACCTACTCGTCGTATGCTTAGGTCAATGTTTTTTCTCATTTGTGCCATGGCAGAAAGTCATTCATGCCAATACATTCACATAGAAGGATGATATGAACTGAACTGCACGCCTTCTGGGAGCCACAATTCACGTTTACGACTAATGAAAATATCTGCAGATATCGTGGTAGGTTTCGGTACTGCACACAAACAAGCACGGAATAGAGGGTGCCCAGTTAGTTATGAATAAATTCTGAAATGGCCACAATTATTTTACCCCTTTGAACAGTCATGGTGAAACAAATACAAAGTTTATCTAACAAACAAGCAGGCGTAGTAAGGATAGAGCACTTACCATATTATATGTTTTTTACTCATAGTCCAAGATCCTAGGGCTGCCATAAGTTTTTTTAATACCTGCACAACGTGTTGCATAGAGTTTACTATGGACTTATGCATACCATCTACCAACGGGCCCCAATTCAGTTTTTCACAAAAAAACATTTCATTTTCTAGGGCAAGTTATCTGTTAAATCACGATTAGGTCCTTAACTTCAAATTTTCGAATTATAACATGCCGTTCTGTAAGTGGGCCTGAGGCCATATCGATATTTTAGCTACGGCATTTTTCGTGGTGTCAAGCAATTGTACACTATAGCGGGGAAACCGTAGTTGATTTGCAGCAGCTAGTTCCGTAGTAAGATATATTTCTTCGGTGTTTTTCCGCTTCGGAATAAATCTAAGAAACAATTTTTTTTGCTTATAAGTGTATTTCGCAAGAATTGTTTAAGGGCTAATAAATGCACGAAACACTTGCAAATGTGCTAAAACTAAAAACCCTATCAGACACCAGACCTATGTTATAAAAAAACTCTGTCATCTTGACAAATACTAGAAGATCTGATATCCGCTCTTTGAATGATAAGAGTACCTCTTTTTGTCTAAGGTTGTTAGATCTGCGTATCATTTTCGCCACTTCTTTACGCGCCCTTTTAGCTTGGTCGATCATATGCAACTCTCCTTCTTTTATGCTCGCCCAATCTAAATGTGACGTTTATGGCTAGCTTATCCATTTATTCCCGATGATATAGATATGTAATTCCCTGTTCCGATTATTTTCAGGCATAGCTTATACTTTAACAACCTTTAAGATTTAATTTGCTACATGTCTTGAGCGTTTTCAGCTTAATCTTTTTTCCTTTAGTGTTTCTATTGCTTTAGCCACGGCTACTTTTTCCGCCTAAAACACTAGAGCGATGAGGCAGCTTGTGGAACCGGTTTGTATCACGTCAGCCCAAATGTGGGGGGGTAAGAACGAATTAAGGGTAAACTTATTTAATTCGGCTTTATTTTTGAACATATTAAGGAGGGGAACGAAAATTACGTTGCATTCATTTGATTTATCAATATTTTAAAATAAAAATTGAGGAATTGCGTACAAAAAGGCAAGAAAGGTTGAAGATCCCGCTTTGCGTAAAAAAGCTCAATAGGAAATAGTGGCGCAGTTTAATACCCCCACCAAATATTATTTTTAAATATCTGACAACGCAACATTTGAAGCTCTCTGTCAGTTTTTTGCTTTGTTCTCAAAACAAATACTCACTCCCATACACTGTGCCTCCCCATATAAACTAACTTTCATTAACATACCACTGTTGCTTCTATGTTATATCAAAACAAGTAAGGAGGCTAAGTTTGGGTGTAACCGAACATTACATACTCAGCTGAGAGCTCTGGAGACAAAATAAGGGAAAATCACCATGTAGGAAAATGAACCTAGGGTAACCCTGCAATGTGTTTGTATGACATTGGTATCAAATGGTAGGTATTAAAGAGTATTTTAAAAGGGATGGGCTATAGTTCTATAGGTGGACGCCATTTCGGGATATCGCCATAAAGGTGGAACAGGGGTGACTCTAGAATTTGCTTTTACGATATGGGAATCAAATGAAAGGCGTTAATGAGTATTTTAAAAGGTGGCGGGCCTTAGTTCTATAGGTCGACGCCGTTTCGAGATATCGCCATAAAGGTGGACCAGGGGTGACTCTAGAATTCGTTTGTACGATATGGGTCTCAAATGAAAGGTGTTAATGAGTATTCTTAAAGGGAGTGCGCCTTAGTTCTATAGGTGGACGCCTTTTCGAGATATCGACCAAATATGGAACAGGGTGACCCAGAACATCATCTTTCGGGTACCGCTAATTTATTTATATATGCAATACCACGAACAGTATTCCTGCCAAGATTCCAAGAGCTTTTGATTTCGCCCTGCAGAGCTTTTTCATTTTATTCTACTTAATATGGGAGGTATCACACCCATTTTACAAAGATTTTTCTAAAGTTATATTTTGCGTCAATAAACCAATCGAATTACAATGTTTCATACCTTTTTTCATATTTGGTATAGAATTATGGAATTTTTTTCATTTTTGGTAATTTTCGATATCGAAAAAGTGGGCGTGGTCATAGTCGGATTTCGGACATTTTTTGTGCCAAGATAAAGAGAGTTCAGATAAGTACGTGAACTAAGTTTAGTAAAGATATATCGATTTTTGCTCAAGTTATCGTGTTAAGGGCCGAGCGGAAGGACAGGCGGTCGACTGTGTGGCGTGGCTTCAACCGATTACGCTTATTTTCACAGGAAATAATTATCGTCATAGAAGCTATGCTCTTACCAAATTTCACAAGGATTGGTTAATTTTTGTTCGACTTATGGCATTACACGTATTCTAGACAAATTAAATGAAAAAGGGCGGAGCCACGCCCATTTTGAAATTTTCTTTTATTTTTGTATTCTGTTGCACCATATAATTACTGGAGTTGAATGTCGACATAATTTACTTATATACTGTAAAGATAATAAATTTTTTGTTAAAATTTGACTTAAAAAAAATTTCTTTTAAAAAGTGGGCGTGCTTTTCATCCGATTTAGCTAATTCTTCTTAAGCACATATATAGTAATAGTAGTAACGTTCCTTTTTATTTAGCCATGTCCGTCCGTCCGTCCGTCCGTAAACACGATAACTTGAGTAAATTTTGAGGTATCTTGATGAAATTTGGTACGTAGGTTCCTGGGTACTCATATCAGATCGCTATTTAAAATGAACGATATCGGAGTATAACCATGCCCACTTTTTCGATATCGAAAATATCGAAAAACCCAAAAAGTGCGATAATTCATTACCAAAGGCCGATAAAGCGATGAAACTTGGTAGGTGGGTTGAATTTGTGACGCAGAATAGAAAATTTAGTAAAATTGTGGACAATGGGCGTGGCACCGCCCACTTTTGAAAGAAGGTAATTTGAAAGTTTTGCAAGCCGTAATTTGGCAGTCGTTGAAGATATCATGATGAAATTTGGCAAGAGCGTTACTCCTCTTCCTGTATGTGCGCTAAAAAAAAATTAGCAAATTGAATGACGAACACGCCCACTTTTAATAAAAAATTTTTTTCAGTCAAATTATAACAACAAATTGAACATTTTTACAGTATATAAGTAAATTATGTCAACATTCAACTCCAGTAATGATATGGTGAAACAAAATACAAAGATAAAAAAATTTCAAAATGGGGGTGGCTCCGCCCTTTTTCATTTAATTTGTCTTGAATACTTTCAATGCCATAAGTCGAACAAAAATTAACCAATCCTTGTGAAATTTGGTACGAGCATAGCTTCTATGACGATAATTGTTTCCTGTGAAAATAAGCGAAATCGGTTGAAGCCACGCCCAGTTTTTATACACAGTCGGCCGTCTGTCCTTCTGCTCGGCCCTTAATACGATAACTTGAGCAAAAATCGATATATCTTTACTAAACTTAGTTCACGTACTTACCTGAACTCACTTTATCTTGGTATAAAAAATGGCCGTAACCCGAATATGACCACGCCCACTTTTTTGATATCGAAAATTACGAAAAATGAAAAAAAAATGCCATAATTCTATACCAAATATGAAAAAAGGGATGAAACATTGTAATTGGATTGGTTTATTGACGCAAAATATAACTTTAGATAAAACTTTTGCAAAATGGGTGTGACACCTTCCATATTAAGTAGAATAAAATGAAAAAGTTATGCAGGGCGAAATCAAAAGCCCTTGGAATCTTTGCAGGTATACTGTTCGTTGTATTACATATATAAATAAATTGGCGGTACCCGACAGATGATGTTCTGGGTCACCCTGGTCCACATTTTGGTCGATATCTCGAAAACGCCTTCACATATACAACTGAGGGCCACACGCTTTTAAAATCCTCATTAATACCTTTAATTTGATACCCATAACGTACAAACACATTCTAGAGTCACCGCTGCTCCACCCTTATGGCGATATCTCGAAAACGCGTCCACTTATAGAACTAAGGCCCACTCCCATGTAAAATACTCATTAACACCTTTCTTTTGATGCCCATATCGTACAAACACATTCTAGAGTCACCCCTGATCCACCTTTATGGCGATATCTCTAAAATGCGTTCACTTGTAGAACTAAGGCGCACTCGCTTTAAAAATACTCATTAACACCTTTCATTTGATACCCATATCGTACAAACAAATTCTAGAGTCACCCCTGGTCCACCTTTATGGCGATATCTCGAAAAGGCGTCCACCCATAGAACTAAGGCCCGCTTCCTTTCAAAATATTCATTAACACCTTTCGTTTGATACCCATAATGTACAAACACATTCTGGAGTCACCCTGGCCCACCTTTATGGTGATATCTCGATATATATGCGTCCACCTATAGAACTAAGGCCCACTCCCTTTAAAAATAATCATTAACGCCTTTCATTTGATTCCCATATCGTACAAGCACATTGTCGAGTCACCCTTTGTCCACCTTTATGGCGAAATCCCGAAATGGCGTCAACCTATAGAACTATGACCCGCTCTCTTTTAAAATACTCTTTAATACCTTCCATTTGATACACATGTCATACAAACACATTCCAGGGTTACTCTAGGTTCATTTTCCTACCTGTCGACTTTCCCTTATTTTGTCTCCAAAGCTCTCAGCTGAGTATGTAAGTTCGGTTACACCCGAACTTAGCCTTCCTTACTTGTTTTATCTTATTATTTTTATGATAATTTTTTTTTAAATGAAAATTTGTTTAAATTAGACTAGAAGAAAGAAAAAATTTAGGCAACTGCCAAAGCACGTTGTATAGATCCATTTCGGGAACTGCTAAATTCATCCATCGGCAACGTCTAGGCACCGCAGCTATAACCATTCAGCTATCACAGGGGTTGTTTGTTTGCCTTCATTATTTCTACTTCAATTCTGGTTCTTGCCATCGATATTCACAGCACTGCGACATCTGTTGCAGGAACGATGTAAAATTGGACTTGTTTCATGGCAATGATGCCATAGTGTCATATTCATTGACACCTTTTCCCCGTGCTCTGGGATGTACAACAAAAATTGTTAAACAATTTTGTTGTCAGCTTTTAGTTTTTTTTTCCTTCAATAATTATTTGTCAATGTATATTTTTTACGTTGGCCGATAATTATTATGATCAATAAATATGTTCTTCGTTGGCATTAGAAGTTATAATTTTAATAGAATTTAGAGTAGATATTATTGTTTTCTTTGTCTACAATGCTTGTAGAGACGACGTTGTCCGTCCCCAACAACGACCGTTATCAACCTCTTCCTGAAAATAGCTGACGCTTATATATTAGATGGTAAAATAAGTTTTTAATAACCTTTTTATACCAATTCACTGAAGGCTTCCATCGGAGCGTATCAAAATCAATTATCCAGCAAAGTTTTCGAACTCTCATTTGCAGTGTTTTGCATTATCTAAGATGATATAATACTAAGTAGCCTTTTCGAGCTATCTACTGTAACATTGAGCAAGATGGCGGATGCTCTCAAGGGTTTGTAGTACGAAGAAAATCTGGCCGAATTATTTACGGTGTGGTTCAGCACTTGCAATACACTATGCTATCTGAGATCAGGCTAACGTTATGTAAAGAGTTATCAAGAAAGAAATCATCGAAATCTTGTCTTGGTAGCCACGTTAATGTTGGTTTCCATGGTTTCGAAAAAGTGAAGGACTTTATTGGTAACTGGACTTAGTAGACAATTGAAAAGTAAATTCCCTTCGCTGTTGACGCGCCTTGATCTATAGGTATCAGTATTAGCAGGTACAGGAAGGAAAAAGTCCATCAAGCTGCTTGTCTTTGTACTGACCAAAAAGTCCGGAACCAAATCTATGGCTCAATGATCAACCAATAAATGACTAAATGATTGATTTTAGGCATAACTTCATAGATCGCACCTTACGGACTGTATTAGGTCCAAATATAGACTGCCACCAGCATATTGGAGGCTGATCGTAACAATAAACGAAAATTCACAAAATACGGCGAATGACGGAATGTCTCAAGACAAGATGTACAGAGTGTATTTAAGTTATGGAGGTAACACTTTTCCCATTGTTAGGAAGGAACGGAGATGATGAACGTACCGTCGGACAAAGACAAAATAAAAATGATTATATTTCGGTTGACAAATAACAGTGGCATAGGAAATTATGCACTACTTGCCAATGTGTTCAAACGTGCGTACGTAATGCTTTTGCAAAATATCTCGCACGATGAAGATTTAAACCACAACCCTTGGTCGGGGAAAAAATCCCGACTTACTGCTGTTCATAGAACCGGCTGCCGTGGGTATATGCACTAACCTACCCTTGCCGAAGAAGAAAGTAGACTACCATGGGAGGCACCAGTCACCTGGCCTAACTTCGTTCTGGAAACGGTAAAAGTTTAAGCTCTAGCTTGTTTATAATCAACCTCGACATACGTAATGTAAGCCCTGCATGCGATGTGTCCCACACGACATCAACCATCTTTCCGATTGTAGTGTGGAACCGCCCCCTCTATAAACAAACTTCCCTAAGGTCCACCCCTGTTGAAACTGACAGTTTTTTGGACTCGCGTTCGAGGACTTTGACGATGGGGCGGAGCATTGTTAACATAACAACAACAATATGGTCGCACGATCGCGTGCCTCCCGTGCTTACTCCAATCCTCAAGAAAAACGCTCACACAAAGGACAGGTCATTATGCTAAGAAAGTGATAGTACTTTTAGAAAAAGTATCGATACCGGTACTCATATAAAATACTCGGATCAAAGTAAAAGAAAAAGTTATTCTATACGGGGTCGCCCCTCGGCAGTGGTTTTCCAAGCACTCCGCGTGTGTTTCTCCCATGATAAGCATCCCAGTGAAAATTCATCTGCCTTGCAGATTCCGTTCGGAATAAGCAAAAATATGTAGACCTTGTCCCGCCAATTTGTAAGGAAATTTAAAAATAGAAACGACGCAAATCGGAAGAGAATCTCGGCCTAAGCTCCGCGAAGGTAATTCAAGTCACGTATTTTTATGGCATAAACATTTTGTTGAGAGATTAACTAAATAGAAGGGGATCAGAACGATTTTCTTTTTTTAACTTTTGCACTGTGCTCCACCATATCTCTACTGGTAGTAATGTTACATACTGTAACGAATTTACTGCGATTCCGCTTATTTCAAATCTTCTACTAAGGTTCGAATCACTAAACTGTTGAATACATGACTCCAATATTTAATAATGCAAAATGGCCTTTATTAAAATACTTCACAATAAACAACTCTACTGTTGCTCGACAGATAGCGGCTTAATCAAAACTGATTTCCGCGCCTCTACTGTTGTCGCCTTTTATACTATCTGGTTTCCTCGTTGCCTACTTCTAGGCTTTTCCATTCCAGAACTTACTAGTTAGTTATCAGCTACAAAATAACCAGCCACAACTACGTTTATAGCTTCTCATATGCGCGTGAGTAATACTTGCACAAATTATTGCCCTCCCTTGTGAGCACCTCAGATAAGATATATGCGTGTGTTTGTGCGTTGCTTCTCCGCTGCGTGTACGTACATATGTGTAGACATAATGATTGAATTATTGATGTGCATTAAGTTACTGCTCAGCATCGGCTTAGAGATGATAGTATCCCTTAGTGCTGCTAATATTCGTTAATATTCTTTGATTGTTGCCTTACAAGATCATGTATCTCTCTCAGCTCTTCTTCCCAGACACCAGTGGATTTCTTGACATTTCTCTCCGCATCGGCATCTATCCCAAACTTCAAATCAGCTGGCAGTCGAAGGTCATTGCCAAAAATTACCTTTGCGGGAGTTTGGCCCGTTGTCTCATGCACTGCCGATCGGTAAGCCATCAACAATAATGATATATGTGTATCCCACTCCTTATGGAACTTGTCTACTACTTTCCTTAAATGCTCCTCCAATGTTCTATTGAATCGTTCCACCATACCATCGGACTGAGGATGCAATGCAGTTGTCCGTGTCCTTTCGAATTCCCAATGTTTACACATTTCCCGGAATACAGCTGATTCGAAATTCCTGCTTGGTCAGAATGTAACTCATTGGTACACCATACCTTGCAACCCAATTGTTTATAAACACTTCTGCTACTGTTTCCGCTTCTTGATTTGGGATTGGTATACCTCTGGCCATTTGCTGAAGTAATCCAAAACCACCAGTACATATTTGTTTCGCAGTTGCTAGTAGGATATGGACCTGCAGCATCCATGGGGATCCTTTCAAATGGCGCACCTGAGTTATATTGCTTCATCTGGCCATGACTTCGGGTGTTGGGCCCCTTCGCTCTGCTGCAAACCTCGCAGTTCGCAATCCACTCAGTGACCTACTGACGGCAACCAACCAATAGAATCTCTGTTTAATCTTCTCGAGCGTCTTCGTGATTCCAAGGTTACCTCCGCTTGGACCATTATGCAGCTCGCTGAGCACGCCAGGAATCCTCTTTCTGGGAACAACTATCAGTTTCTTCTTGCATTGACCATCCTCACTCTCCCATACTCGATGCAAGCAACCGGATATCAACTCTAAACTGTCCCACTGTGCCCAATATGACTTCGCAGTGGGGACTCTGACTGCTGACATCTCCTCTCTATTTGGTCTTTCGTTTCGTTCGAGCCCTTGTATAATATGTGACAGATCTGTATCTAGCTGGCACTTCCTTAGCTCTTCCTTGTCCCATTAATCTTTACATGTTATAGCCATTAGCCGGACATCTATAATGTCTTCTATAGCCTCGGCCTTTGAACAGTGCTTGCATTCCAAACCACATGGTCTTCGTGACATTGCATCAGCATTTCCATGGGTACTACCTTTTCGATGCTCAATGGAAAAGTCATAGCTTTGTACTCACTCGATCCACCGTGCCAATTGGCCTTCCGGATTACGGAACTGCAGAAGCCATTTCAACGCTGCGTGATCTGTCCTGACGCGGAATCGCTGACCGTAGAGGTATTTGTGGAAATGTTAAATGCACTCTACCAATACCAACAGCTCTCTCCGTGTAACGTAATAGTTCCTCTCTGGTTTTCCAATCGAACGGCTGTAATATGCAACTACCTGCTCCTGTCCATCGACCAGTTGTGATAAAACGCCTCCTCCGCTCGCATCTGTATATAGAATAAACGTTGCTCCTGGAATCGGATATGCCAACATTGGGGCAGTGCACAAACGCTCTTTCAATGTTTGAAGCTACTTCTTGCTCCTTCTTCCATTCAAAAGCTTTATTTTTTCTTGTTAGCTCGTGGAGACTATGGGACACGCTGGCAAAATTTGGTGCAAATCGGCGGTAATATGTGCACAGCCCAAGGAAACTTCTCAATTCATGCAGATTTTGTGGTCTTGGCCAATTCTTCACTGCTTCTATCTTTTCATTCGCGGTACAGATGCCCTCCGTTGTTACTTTATGACCCAAGTAACTACTTGCTTTTTGAACAGAGAACACTTTTTGGGACTAAGTTTCAGACCAGCACCAGCTATTCTTTGGAAAACCTCCTCCAAGTTCTTCAGATGTTCTTCGAAGTCCTTTCCCAATACGATGATGTCGTCTAGGTACACTAAGCATGTTTTCCAATGTATCCTTTCAGTAGTTGATCCGTGAGTCTTTCAAAAGTAGCTGGTGCATTACATAGCCCAAAAGGCATCACCGACACTGAAGGCTGTTTTCTCTTTGTCTTCTCCTTCACTCCCACTTGCCAGTAGCCGCTTTTCAAGTCCAGTGTGGAAAACCATTTCGTACCAGAGAGAATTCCAGGGTGTCGTCAATTCTTGGCAATGGGTAGCTATCCTTTTTCGTAACGTCATTCTACTTCCGGTAGTCCACGCAAAACCTCATTTTTCTATCCTCCTACTTTACAAGTACTGCCGGTGAGCTCCATGGTCTAGCTGATGGTTCGATGACACCGCTGTCGCTCATTTCTTGTATGATTTGACTCACAACTTCCCGCTTCGCCAGTGGAACACTACGTGGAACTTGACGGATAGGCCTCGCATCTCCAGTGTCAATTTTATGTTTCACAACGTTGCTGCGGCCTCGTTTGGAACCATACTGGTCAAATATGTTCGCGTACTTTAGGAGCAGTTGTTTTACCTTACTCTGATAGGCTTCCTCTAGCCCCTGCGCCCATGCCGTGATGCCATTTGAAAGATCAGTATTACTAGATGAAACGTGTTCCTGGAGCTGTTCACAGTTAATAACTACTTCAGCCTCTTGCCATCTTCCCAAAATAGCTACTTTGGTCAGTTTGAGTGCTGACTTGAACTCATTGAGTACTCCTACCGGAACACGTCCATCTTGTTTTGTCATAGCCAGGGTTTTTCCTACAAGTATATTCAATGCTGATGTGTTTGCTGCTTCTACAACCCACAATTTGTTTGTCCCACAATCTCCATCAACCATTGCCCAGATGACTGCTTCGCATTTTGGTGGTATGTGCTGACTCTCTTCCACCAGCACTTGTTTATTGCTGTAGCCTCTCTCGTAGCCGAAATTAAGTGGCACATCCATGTCTTATATCGCATCGTCTTTCTGTGTATATCGATCTTGATGCCTTGGTCGATTAAGGAGTCCACTCCAATTATATTTCATCACCAATCTCTGCCACTATAAAATTGAGTAGTGCCTGACGTTCCCAATTGCTACTTCACATGCTACTTCTCCAATTACCTGGGTGTCCTCTCCCGTGGCTGTACGTAATCTTGCTCCAAGCAATGGTCTTATCTTCTTGTTGACTAAATCTGATCGAATGATGGAATGGGATGGACCCGCATCTACAGTCAGTAAACGTTCCTTTCCATCCACATGCCCTCCGACAGTAAGATTGCTTGACCTTCTTCCAATTTACGACATAGAGATTATGGGGCATTCAATTGAGGGAGCCAGCTGTCGCCCCTTGCGGCTGACTCTCTTTAGTTTAACGATTGGGTGGACTTGGAGATTTGCTCATCTCCTTAAAACATTTGACTGCATCATTATTCTTCTGCTGCGTACCCTTTAATGCTTCCAAAATTGTGTCTACCCGGTCTGGTCTTTCCACTTCCACGAGATGAGACGCGACGCTGTTTCTTGAGTCAGTGCATGGGATACCGTTTCCTCGAATGTGGGTTTTGGGTTTGCATATGTCACTCGCTTCGTTTCTGCGTCCCGTATGCCATTTATAAAACTCTGGATTTTTACCCTCTTGGTATACTCTACGGGTGCGTCCGCATTTGCCAAATGAGCCAACCTTTCAACATCCGAAGCAAACTCTTGCAAAGTCTCATTAGCTTTTTGGTAACGGTTTTGCATTTCTATTTGATATATCTGTTTCCTGTTTTTGCTTCCGTACCGTCGTTCTACAGCATCCATCAATGCATCATAACTGTTCGTTCGTACTCTGGAATAGTCTGTAAGATTCGGCAGTAGTCCTTTCAACGCTACGAAGAGTGCAGCAACTTTATCTTCAGCATTCCAGTTGTCCACTGTTGCGGTCTTTTCAAATTGTAGCTTAAAGACCTGGCAAGGAGCAGAATCGTCAAATGATGGTGTTTTAACCTTTGGATTACTCGTGAAACTGCTGGGAGATTTAGTTGCAACTGCTTGATACGTCCTCTCAAAGCATCCACCTCGGCCTGGATTTTTTCCTCAAACTGTAAGATTTTTGTATCCTGGGCCTCCAACTTCGATGTTGCCCTTATCCCTGTGCTTCCAGCTGCGAGTATATGCGGGCCTCCTGTGCTTTCAACTGCTCAGCTAACTGAGATGCCATATACGTCTATTGCTCTTCCAGTTGGCATACCATATATGTTTGCTGTTCTTCCAGTTAAGTTTCCATCTTGGATGTAATCTGTGTCAACATTTCTGACATACGCGTTCTTGTGCTTCAATCTTCGATGTTATTTCTGACGACATTTCTGACATTTGCGATGACATTGTTGTTACTGTCGATGTTTGTGCAGATATTGCAGCAAATCATGTCAAGTCTGTGCTCGTAACTGTGGAGTTTTTCTCTTCAATTTTTGTTGTTGTATCGTCCCCATCAGGATAAAAGACATACTCGTCCACATCAATTCCTTGCGACTCCATTACCTCTCGTCTAAGCCGTGTTGTATCAATCCACGGTTCTCCAACTCCTTTTTCAGTTGCTGGATCCTCAATTCACTCAACTTTGCCATATCCAAGTTGTATTCCCAATCTTCGGAATTTATTCAACAATTCTTCTTCTGACACCAATTGTAACGAATTTACTGCAATTCCGCTTATTTCAGATCTTCTACTAAGGTTCGAATCACTAAATTGTTGAATAAATAACTCAAATATTTAATAATGCAAAATGGCCTTTATTAAAGTACTCACAATAAATAACTCTGCTATTGCTCACATATAGCGTGCTTAATCAAAACTGATTCTCGCGCCTCGACTGTTGTCGCCTTTTATACTGTCTGATTTCCTCGCTGCATACTTCTAGGCTTTTCCATTCCAGAACTTACTAGTTAGTTATCAGCTACAAAATCACCAGCCACAACTACGTTATAGCTTCTCATATGCGCGTGAGTAATACTTACACAAATTATTGCCCTCTCTTGTGAGCACCTCAGATAAGATATATGCATGTGTTTGTGCATGCTTCTCCGCTGCGTGTACGTACATATGTGTAGACATAATGATTGAATTATTGATGTGCATCAAGTCACTGCTTAGCATCGGCTTAGAGATGAGAGTATCCGTTAGTGCTGCTAATATCGTTACAATACAATATATATGTATATTGGAAATTTTGTTAAGATTAAAACTATAACCCATTTTTTATAAAGTAGGCGTGGTCCTTATCCGGTTTTGATCGGATCTATATAACTATAGGCATCTTATTTTTAGCTATTCTTGTAACTTGTAAAACTGGACTAACCACTAAATATAATATCTTATATAACTAATTGTATGTTAACTGTGATTATGTCTATAAATAAAAACTACTTTTTATATTTTCTTTATCTTTTATTTCATCTATTTTATAGTTTTTTCTAAAATTATCTATAGTAATATGTTTAAATATATCCTTCCATTATTATATAAATTACAATTTCAGATGTAGGAATAGTTTGTTGTGCCATAAAAGATTCTGATATTTATTGTACTAATTGTAAAACCTTGAATAAATGAAATGAAATATATATAAATATCAAGGACCATATTTCCGCCAAATTTAAACGTGATATCAACGGCTTTTGATTCGGTTCGTAAAACTTGCGACCATTTCCGTCGACTTTGCTGTAAAAGCTGCTAACTCCATCCAGCAATATTTCACAATGAAAAAGCTCTATTGCATGACAAGTTAAAATGTATTGACATTTTATGGTGGTGATTCTACACATTAAAGGCCGTCTCCCATTCCACCATTCTCATAAAGTCGGTTTAAGCTAAGTGCAGAGCTTGTATCGCATCGTCGACGATCACAGTTTATGCTCAAGTTATGGTGTTTATGGACTGAACTTTGTTGATCTTAATGACGTAGACCATCGGCACTTGGAAAAATATAGGGGAAAAGTATCGAGGTAAAATATCGATAATTTTCTCAGTACTTGGAAAAAACATCGATTTCGAAATACTCGAGTATTTTTTGGAAAAGTATCGATACTACTCACTCAGTACTCGTAACGTTATATCACTATGCACAGATCCTGCAAAAAATATTGTAACGAATGTTAGCAGCACTGAGCGATGCTATCGTCTCTAAGCCGATGCTAAGCAGTGACGTGAATGCACATCAATAATTCAATCATTATGTATCTACATATACGAAACAATAACTGCGTCAACATATATGTACCATGTACGTATACGAGCAGCGGAGAGTCAAGGCACTAACACATGCATATATCTGAGAAGTTTGAGAGCTACTGCACTAGTAGATTCTGGAAGCGCCTAAAAGATGTATAAAATTGTGCAATTGTAGTTACAGCTGAGAAGTTTGAGAGCTGCTGGACTAGTAGATTCTGGAAGCGCCTAGAAGATGCCAAGTTTGAAATCAAAGAGTATAAAAGGCGACAATTGTAGAGGCGTTGGAATTCAGTTTGATTTGAGTTGTCAAGCAGTTTCGATTAAGACGATATCTAGCGAGCAATAGCAGTATTATTTTGAAAGTCAGTTTCAGAAGTCAGTTTGCTGCAAATCCTCTTATTTGCACTTCTTCAAAGTTCGTATCACTAAACTGTTGAATAAATAACTCCAATATTGAATACTGGAAAAATGGCCTTTATTAAAGTACTTCCCAATAACACTTATACTTTGCAATTAGCTGGCTTAATAACCAAACTGATAGCTCAAATGAAACTGACTTTCAAAATAATACTGCTATTGCTCGCTAGATATCGTCTTAATCGAAACAGCTTGACAACTCAAATCAAACTGAATTCCAGCGCCTCTACAATTGTCGCCTTTGATACTCTTTGATTTCAACCTTCGCATCTTCTAGGCGCTTCCAGAATCTACTGGTCCAGCAGCTCTCAAACTTTTCAGCTGTAACTACAATTTCACAATTTTATACATCTTCTAGGCGCTTCCAGAATGTACTAGTCCAGCAGCTTTCAAACTTCTCAGCTGTAACTACAATTGCACAATTGTATACATCTTTTAGGCGCTTCCAGAATCTACTAGTGCAGTAGCTCTCAAACTTCTCAGATATATGCATGTGTTAGTGCCTTGACTCTCCGCTGCTCGTATACGTACATGGTACATATATGTTGACGCAGTTATTGTTTCGTTTATGTAGATACATAATGATTGAATTATTGATGTGCATTCACGTCACTGCTTAGCATCGGCTTAGAGACGATAGCATCGTTCAGTGCTGCTAACATTCGTTACAATATTTTCCCACAACTATGATGAGCAAAGAAAAAAATTAAAATAAAAAATTAATTAAAATTATTAAGCAACGTAAAGTATAAACGTTGACTTATAATTATGATTCAAAAAATACTTGTATTTTAGTTTGAAAATTATTACAAGCAACGTTTTTATAATATTTTGAATTCGGGCAACGTTTCCAATTTCAAATTTTAAAGTAATAATTAAATATTGTCTCTGTATTATATGCAAAAAGGTAACGGGTAAGGTAAGGTGAAAACTGTGAAAATGGGTTTTGTCAACATGTACATTAGAAAGATTATATATGAAATATACATTGTATTAAGAAAATGTTTCAACAACAACAATGTTATCTCACCTCAAATGTTTAAAACATGAAATTTTCAAAACGTAATTTTTAAAGAAGATTCCTTTTTGCACGCAACTTCTCAATTAATAGTAAACTTTATAACATTTCAGCATGATTTTTATTCATCATCATCATCATCATCCGAACGCCCTGTATATTTGTATGCAATCCTTTCTTTTTTTCGTTTCTAATTTTTTTCTTTACCTTTTACGTTCACAACTTTTTTTGGTGAGTTTTCGGTTTTCGAAGCGATTTTAACGAATTACTTGTCACATGCGGTTTGAGCGCAGGGATAGTGTTTGGCTGAATCGTTGTGTTGCTAAAACTTACATACGTACATACATATATTCGTACATATACATATTACCACTTTCCTCACATTACTGCACGGGTTAGGCTGGCCTGAATTACGATTGAATTGCGGATTTTCGATTGAATTTATTTTGCCCATGTTTTGATTTTTGTCGAACGAGCTCCATTCCTCTACTCAGCATTCCATTTGTCTGCCGAACTTCTATTATATCTTTTCAGTACTTTCATTTTATATAACATTTTTTTCGAACATTGGGATTTCATTTAGCTTGTTTTCTATGTATTTTGTGTCATTGCTTTGTATTTTTAGTGTTATTGTGCAGCGCAAGTGAATTGAAAGTGAGGGGTGATGTCAGGCGACAGTGTTCCATTCTCTGGTGAATTTGTTTAAACTTCTGTCGACAATTCAATCAAATGCAATCGCTAGAGAAGCAAGCGTTGTATTTTTTGTTGGAAGTCTATATTGTGCAATGAATAATGATGAAATTGGATGGGAGTAGGAGGCTTACTTTTGTAATTGCGTCTTTTGTAAAGTTGCCAAGTGACTTTATTTCAATCAGAGAACTTTATTGTGCAGCATAGTGTAGTGATATCGTTCTGCTGGGAAATTAAAAACGTAAAATAACAAAAGGAAGATATGTCAATAGGAAGAATATACAAATATACATTCCCTTTCGCTGTGTAGTTGTACACATGAACCTACATACATATGTGTTTATTTTCATTTGTACTTAACCGAAATTATATTGGATAAAAACCAATAAGTTAACGGAACACATTGGTGAGTAATTGTATGCGACGGACAACTAATGATATACTTCATAAGTCCTGAAACTTAGAGACGACATGGTTAAAACTTTTAGAAACTCAGGAACATTGGCATAACAATTTTTGTTTACAATGTAGGTACTCCTCACTTATATGCTCCTCTAATGAACGAGCATACCAAAGGAAGTGCTATTTGTATTGGTGTATCAATGCAATTTATTTTTGACACATCCACAATCCCTTTCCACCACAAGGAGTCACCACAGCCTCCCACACAGATGACTGCACAATTAAAGCAAGAGAGTCCAGTTTTTCTATAGACGGGTTGTACTTCAAAATAAACAGTTATCTACCTCGTATCTCCAGTTTTTACCTCCTTTACTTGGCACGACATGGTTGGCTTAATACTGTTTTCACACAGAAACTTAATGATCTCATTTCACCTGATAATGAAATCGTAAATTTTTTGCTTTCACACAGAAGTAACTGCTCGATTAGTATGAAGGACGAGACAGACAATCATGGCGGAACGATACAAGGTGGGAGCATGGTGACATACCTACAAACAAAAAAAATCCATGTACTTGTAAATTCGATGGACAAATGTCAAAATCGTACTGCGCCGGTAGTTGATGTATCAAATCAAATAAAAAAGGTTATAATCAGCTGTTCGATGCGGCCACCTTGTATCGTTCCGCCATGCAGACAATGACATTTGCTTTGAAAACTAAGAAGCGGAAAACGGAAGCGGAACGCTGCCAACAGAGTTGCATTGTGCTTTTGACTTCATTAGGCATTCGATTAGCTACTAATGAAATAATAATAGATTCGAATTTTGTAGGGAAGATTGAGCTCAATAAGCGTCTTAATGTAGAAAACTGCCTTTATTATTCAATAAGCCGTCTGTGTAAAAACAGTATAATGCTTCCGATTAAAGTAAAAAAGACCCTGCAAGGAAAGAGCGTCGATAGAAACTGCGGAGAAGATCAGTAAAAATGGAAAATGGTAGCCTCTACTGATAAGCTCGGTAATCTCAACCTAAAAGAAGTGTTTTTTATTGCTCATTCATCCATTCGCCTATCCCTCCGAAGGCTACAAAAACTGACGGAGTCGGTATAAACCACACTCCCTTTTTATGTATCAAATATTTCCTGTAAATAAAAAAAACCGAAATTAGTATATAACCACGCCAATTTTATATATAAAAATACAAAAACTAAACTTACAAAAGTACAATTTTAAATTTAAGAAGAATAATGTCGTAAGGACGATTAAATATACGTATTTATTAATTTGAAAAAGGGGCGTGGCAAATGCTTACTCAGGCTTCAAAATTTAAAAGCTGAACTGTTTAAGATAAAAAGATGAAATTTGTTATGAATCATGAAAATCGGTTGACCACAACTTTGGCATGTTTACGTGTCCCCGGATGGGTATATTTAATTTTCGAATATGCAAAGAAACATGTGAGCCTTCGGACCGATAGGCTGATGGACGAACGGATTAGCATAAATAACTATTAATTTTCTTTCGGTACCGAAAAATAGTAAATAGTAGGCGAAATTTACTAGCATGCGACAGCAAGAGATAGTGTACAGTCAGAACACCCGTCATAAGTTTAAAGTCCTCTATTTTTCGTGAGAAGAGTAACTTTGTTAGTAAAAGGTCATAGGAGCTGTATATGATCTTAAATACTTTCAGACCCCGTGCTTGGTTCCTTCTTGGTTCATCATGTGCAAGCTTTGGACCATCGTCTGTTTTAGCCAACTCGCCAACACATCCGTTTTTCCATATCCACCCATTTGCATACTCCCAGGAGCCCAATATAGCTGTATATTTCCCTCTATCACAATTCTTTCCAGGAACTGCTTGCAAATGAACACACTTTAGTTGTTGTGCAGTGCGATATTATTGCCTTCATTCCTGCTTGGCTGACAATATAAAAATCCAAGCGGCTGTAGCTTATGCTGTTTCTTTCCACTTTTTCTACTGCTTCGGTCACGGCTGTTGCTCTCGCCTGAAACACATGGCAGTGATTTGGTAGTTTGCGAGATCCAAGTATTACCTGATCAACATAGTCTACCGCAGACCCCATTCCTTCCATTACATTGGAACCAAACTTACCGTTTAGAATAATTCCTAGATATTCTGTACACGGCTTTTCCTCCAGGGTCACGACTCTTAGCTAAGGCCTATTCTTTAGCCGGGATATTGCCATTTTAATTTTCTCAGAGCCGGCCACTGGACGGTGTTTTCCGTCATTGGCGATTATTATGTTGGGTTCGTCATCTACCCCAGTAGTTAGGAATAACACAAAATCAGTAGACAGGAGCACATCTACTTCATAAAATCGGAGGGTATATTCAGGTTATCAATGTCTAGAATAATGGGAACCCTGAAAACCTGCAGCGACAGTAAGCTGTAGTGGAAGCCAAACGTGGAGAAGAGGGTGAAGAAATCCTCGACGGCACTTTATGCATGTAAAAGAATGCTGGGTATACGAGGGGTTTATCGCCCTCTCTTTCTCATTGGTATTTGCATTGTAAACCCCATTCTAAACTCTGAAGTTCTTGTTTGGTGGAAACCCACACAAAAAACAACCTACCTCGAAAAATTATTGGGGATATGCAGGCTATCAAGGCTTAGAATTACGGATGCTCTGAAAACAACCCCGACGACTGCACTGTATGCCATTCTGCACATTCCACCTGTAGACCTGGTAGCAAAGAACAAAGCATTAACGACCGCAACCAGGCTCGGTGCTTCGCGGAGCGCCGACCATATGGCCATAGTAGTATAGCGTCATCAATCACAAGACGAACAGACTACCTGATTCCCTATCTGCGCTTCGAGGGAGATCTTAAGGCCACATTAGAGGTGGATGGTTGGCGCAAGGGTGTTCAAATGGAAGAGAAAAGCATAAACTGCAGCCGTGTTTACTTTTTTATTGATAGCCAAGCAGCACTTAAGGCAATAATCTCGCATAGCATAGCATCTAAAAGTGTGTTAAAGTGTAAGCATTCTCTTGGAAAGAATCGGGAAAGGGAGAAGCATACATCTATATTGGGTCCCAGGGCATATGGGAATAGATGGGAATGGAAAAGCAGATGAACTAGCTAAAAAGGGCGCAACCCTTGAAGCTTGACCCGTAAACGTCCCAATTATATTGGACGAGATTAGGAGTAGGCGAAAGGTGCACATGATCGATCAAGCGGAAAAGGCGTGGGTTAAAGCGCGGGACTGTAAAATGTCGAAGATTATGTGTAGGTCTTACAACCTTAGACTAACATAGTTGCCTCTATCATTACAAAAAAGGAAGGCTAAGTTCGGGTGTAACCGAACATTACATACTCAGCTAAGAGCTTTGGAGACAAAATAAGGGAAAATCACCATGTAGGAAAATTAACCTAGCGTAACCCTGGAATGTGTGTGTATGACATGGGTATCAAATGGAAATTATTAAACAGTATTTTAGAAGGGAGTGGGCCATAGTTCTATAGGTGGACGCCTTTTCGAGATACCACCATAAAGGTGGACCAGGGGTGACTTTATAATGTGTTTGTCCGATATGGGTATCAACGCTTCCCAAGGCAGTCGGTTCTATGTACCGGAGCGACTCGGGATTTTTCCCGACCAAGGACTGTCATTTCAGTGTGACCCCATTTAATTTGTTTCGTCCCCCCCCACAAATTGTCATCCTCCCAGCAGCTCCTTGCAGCAGGACTGCTACATATTCTCTTACTGCGGGAAGGTATCGAACCCAATCCGGGTCCGTCTCCTGACCCCGGTCATGAGAAATGGTTTTGCTGCATTTGCCAGAAAAGAATCTTTTTAGGACGGTCATACTCTGTTCAGTGTGTCTCGTGCAAGGGATGGTTGCATCGGACAGGTTGTTCTGGGCTTGATCCCAAAACCCGACGTCCACGTAACTTTTATAAATCTTTTGTGGCTCCTTGCTGCTCACGCCCAAGGGCGTCCCGTAGTCTACGCCTAAGCGTATCCCCACTACCTTCCAGCAGCTTCGCTGCTCAGCAAGCCACAACAAGTACCCGCTGCTGCTCGCGCCCCACGGCGCCAACAACTCAAACAGCTGATACCACTCATAACTACTACCTTCGTAGTAGAGCTGGTTGCAATGCTGAGCATCAGCCCCTGCCCCCGTCTTCTTCTCCCCCCCTCTTTTCTGGTAGCAATCGTGCAGGTCAGGGAAACAGACTCTTAGTCCCTGCCTCCGTTTGCTACCGTCTGCCAGCACAGAATATATAGGTTTGCCACATCCGCTCAATGCAGCTCCTGCCTTGGGTGGTGCCACTTCCTAGATGTTCTGGTCTCCGCGACGGCAACCCCTCGACGGGTTTCATCGCGCCATGTTGCCAGGTCGCAAACCCAAATCATCCGGGTACCCCAATGCTTGCCCAAGGGCGCCCAGTCCCAAGGCCACAACAGCAATTGCGTCCTGGCCTTCCACAACCTAGGCGTAGTCACCCCTCACTTACCCCTAGAGTGGCGACGTCACCCCTCATGCACTTCAGAATTCTGCAGTTCAACTGTAATGGACTAACTGGGAAGATTACGGAGATAGTCGATTTCATGAAGCGGCACAACATCCGCATTGCTGCGATTCAAGAGACTAAACTCACAGCAAGATCTGCACTGCAGACCTGCTCTGGTTATAATGTCCACAGGAAAGACCGCGAGAGCGGAAATGGAGAGGCCTCGCGTTTATTATACACCACTCTGTGCAATATCATATATTTGATCCTGGCATCGACCGCAGTGACAATGTCTTAGAACGTCAAGGCCTATCTGTCCGGTCAGGCAATGCAAATCTAGAAATCATCAACATCTACATCCCTCCTGTCACCTGTTGCCCCAGTGGATACCGCCCTAATATCGAGGCCTTACTCACTGGCAACAATCGCATCATCTTAGGCGATTTCAATGCCCATCACGACCTATGGCATTCAAACTTGCGGGCGGACAGTAGGGGTGAGATGTTGGCGGATCAAATAGACGAAACGGCGTTCTGCACAATAAACGGAGACGCCCCCACACGTATGGTAGGAAGCTGTCATAGCTCGCCAGATATCTCAATCGTGAGCGCAGAACTCGTAAACTGCGTCAACTGGCATCCGATGGTAACATTGGCATCCGACCACATGCCCATACTTATTTCGTTCGAGCGTACCGCCGACTTCATCGTCACCGAAAAACGCACTTTCATAAACTTCAAAAAAGGAAAGCGGGAAGAATATAAATCTGCAACAGACAGCAGCTTTGCTGCCCTCCCTATCCCGACTGATGCCCGCCAAGGGGAGCGTGCCTTCCGTAAGGTCATTGAATCCGCCTCGGCACATTTCATCCCGCCGGGAGAATTCCCGAAATCCGGCCCCACTTCCCGGCGGAGGCCGCGAGCTTAGCGAGGGAACGCGACCTTATAAGACAGCTTGATCCAGGCGACCCCCAAATAAGGGATATAAACCAACGCATCAGATTGCTTGTGGACGAACACAAGCGGGCGAAATGGGAAGAGCACCTAAGAGGTTGTAACCTCTCTACCGGTGTAGGTAAACTTTGGTCCACCGTAAAGTCCCTATCGAATCCGACTAAGCACAAAGACAATGTTTCCATCGCCTTTGGCGATAAGGTGCTGTCGGATGCAAAAAAATGCGCGAGCGCTTTCTGCCGACAATATATAATGCATCCTAAGGTCGACAAAGATAGACGGAGAGCCAATAGACACGCACATAAACACAAACTCAGCGCGTCACCAATTACCATCACCGCTAGAGAGGTTGAGGACGCCATTGGTCGCGCTAAACCATCCAAAGCAGTGTGCCCAGACGGAATAGCCATGCCGATGCTTAAAAACCTAGGGAAAGAGGGTTTCAAATATTTAGCGCATGTCTTCAACCTGTCTCTTTCCACCTTTGTCATACCCGAGAAATGGAAAATGGCCAAGGTGGTCCCGCTACTAAAGCCTGGGAAACCAGCTAACGTAGGTGAGTCATATCGTCCGATATATCTCCTATCACCAGTGGCAAAGACGCTTGAAGCCATTTTGCTCCCTTATTTCCAAGCACATTTGCAACTAGCCCCTCATCAGCATGGCTTCAGAAAACTCCATAGCACTACCTCCGCGCTAAATGTCATTAGCACCCAGATAAATTGCGGTTTGAAGCAATATCCCCACCATAGAACAGTACTCGTAGCGTTAGACCTATCAAAAGCTTTTGATACGGTCAACCATGGCTCGTTACTGCAAGACCTGGAAGGGTTCACCCTTCCCCCATGTCTTAAAAGGTGGACCGCAAATTATCTGGGTGGTCGGCAGGCATCGGTGCAATTCAGAAACGAAACATCTAAACAAAGGAGAATTAAACAAGGGGTGCCACAGGGTGGTGTCCTATCCCCGCTTTTGTTTAATTTCTACATTTCTAAGCTACCTTCACCACCGGAAGGAGTCACAATCGTTTCCTACGCCGATGACTGCACAATAATGGCCCACATGCCCAGGCCCAAAGATCGATGAGCTGTGCAATAAAATAAACGGCTAACTCCCTGATCTCTCCAGTTTTTTCACCTGCGAAACCTGGCATTGTCACCGACTAAATCTTCCGCGACCTTATTTACAACATGGACGCCCCAAATGTCGACCATATTGAACATCCACGTCGATGGCACTACGCTACCGACTGTCCTACACCCCAAAATCCTGGGTGTGACGTTTGATCAGGATCTACATTTTGGTGCGCACGCAACCGCAATTGTTCCAAGAATTCAGAGCCGTAATAAAATCCTCAAATCCCTTGCTGGCAGTACCTGGGGAAAAGATAAAGAAACGCTCTTGACCACATACAAAGCAATTAGCCAGCCGATTACGTGCTACGCGTCACCCATATGGTCGCCAAGCCTAAAAACCACCCACTGGAAGAAACTACAGGCCTGCCAAAATACTGCTCTCAGAATCGCCACGGGCTGTCTTCTTATGTCCCCAGAACACCGTCTGCATAATGAGGCGAGAATACTCCCCATCAGGGAGAGAAATGAGATGCTGACCAAACAGTTTCTGTTGAATACCCAGAAACCTGGGCATCCCAACAGACATCTGATTGACGAACCAGCACCGCCTAGGGGCCTAAGGAGTCATCTCCGTAAGCATTTGAGGAAATACGGCACCTGAGAACCCAGCCGTATGAAGCGGAAAAACACAAGCAGGTCCTTGGTGAACTCCATAGACAGGCGTCGGACCTTTATGTCGGGAATTGCCCGGTGAATCCAGTACTTGAAGAAAAATATCCAGAACTCGCAGAAGAGGAACGCATACTCCCCAGGGAAACGCGTGTCACTCTTGCTCAACTTCGTTCTGGATACTGTAACAGGTTAAACTCTTACCTATCCAGAATCAACCCCGACATACAAAATGTATGCCCTGCTTGCAATGTGTCCCCACATGACACCAACCATCTCTTTAATTGTAATGTGGAACCAACGCCTCTAACACCCCTTTCCTTATGGTCCACCCCTGTTGAAACGGCAAGTTTCCTTGGACTCCCGTTAGAGGATATTGATGACAATTTGTGATCGGTCGCGGCTATTGGGTGGGGCGAGCATTGCTACAACAACAACAACATATGGGTATCAAATTAAAGGTATTATGAGGGTTTTAAAAGGGAGTGGCCCTTAGTTGTATATGTGAAGACGTTTTCGAGATATCGACCAAAATGTGCACCAAGGTGACCCAGAACATCATCTGTCGGGTACCGCTAATTTATTTATATATGTAATAACACGAACTGTATTCCTGCCATGATTCCAAGGGCTTTTGATTTCGCGCTGCAGAACTTTTTCATTTTCTTCTACTAATATGGTAGGTCACACCCATTTTACAAAGTTTTTTCTAAAGTTATATTATGCGTCAAGAAACCAATCCAATCACCGTGTTTCATCCGATTTTTCGAATTTGGTATAGAATTATGGCATTTTTTTAATTTTTCGAAATTTTCGATATCGAAAAAGTGGGCGTGATCATAGTCGGATTTCGTCCATTATTAATACCAAGATAAAGTGAGTTCAGGTAAGTACGTGAACTAAGTTTAGTAAAGATATATCGATTTTTGCTCAAGTTATCGTATTAAGGGCCGAGCGGAAGGACAGACGGCGACTGTGTATAAAAACTGGGCGTGGCTTCAACCGATTTCGCTTATTTTCACAGGAAAACAATTATCGTCATAGAAGCTATGCCGTACCAAATTTTACAAGGATTGGTTAATTTTTGTTCGACTTATGGCATTGAAAGTATTCAAGACAAATTAAATGAAAAAGGGCGGAGCCACCCCCATTTTGAAACTTTTTTTTATCTTTGTATTTTGTTTCACCATATCATTACTAGAGTTGAATGTTGACATAATTTACTTATATACTGCAAATATATTCAATCTTTTGTTAAAATTAGACTTAAACATTTTTTTTTAAAGTGGGCGTGTTCGTCATCCGATTTTGCAAATTTTTATTTAGCGCTCATATAGTAATTAGGGTAACGTTCCTGCCTAACTTCATCATTATATCTTCAACGACTGCCAAATTACAGCGGGCAAAACTTTTAAATTACCTTCTTTTAAAAGTGGGCGGCGCCAAGCCCATTGTCCAAAATTTTACTAGTTTTCTATTCTGCGTCATAAGGTAAACCCACCTACCAAATGTCATCGCTTTATCCGTCTTTGGTAATGAATTATCACACTTTTTCGGTTTTTCCATATTTTCGATATCGAAAAAGTGGGCGTGGTTATAGTCCGATTTCGTTCATTTTAAATAGCGATCTGGGATGGGTGCCCAGGATCATGGGTGTTCAGGATCATGTGCACGTCTTACAGCCTTAGACTAACAAAGCTATTCTGACTGATAACTGCCCTAGGAAGAAGGAGACACGCCACGTGCTCATCACCAGGCAATATAGTAATGTTATCAAGGGTTTCACCGAGATTCGAACCGCGAGTAACACCATGAAACTGCAGTGTCCTTAACCACTAGGCTATCCTGCTTTTATTTGTTTTCTTGCTAATATCAGTTTATATAAATAATTTTTACACTAACAAAACAATTGAGAAATTCTGCCTCTATATTCATTTGTGTTATATATGTAGATTTTTTTTAGAGGAGTTCCTTTTTCATTGCGGATAAGTAGCTTTATGCAAACTCGGGCTCAGATTTGTATGTATGTTTAATGGCGTATTCAATGCTTAATATTTAAGAGTTCATGAGCTTAACACCAATTGCAAATTTTTTGAAAAAAATTATTGCAAATTAAGTTTTTTATAATAATTTTACTCTTAGTTTTTATATAAAAGATAGTGAACACAACACTTTATATGTGTACAAAATTTCAGATAATTACCTTTTGTGGGTTAAGAGTAATTAATTTAAAAAAAAAGCGAGGTCAAAATTTTAATTGTTAATATAACGAACAAAATAAGGATTTTTAACAAAATTTTTTCAATGCAACATAACCACCCCTCCTACTCTACAATAAATATCTCTTTCAAAAGTCCTTGACTTTGTCGAAAATTCGAGGATCTCTTAAGGCCGTAACTCACCTACAAAAAGCTGAAAATAAATCGTAATTTTGATATGTTGCAAAGTAATTCATTAATTAATTTCTTTCTTAATTATGGCATTTATTTGATTTCTTCCCAACTCTGGATATAAGAACATCCTAACGATATACCTAATAATTACTATGCCGAGCGAAATTCATTCTTTTTTCACTCCACTCCATTCATGATGGTTTCACTAATATGCATCCGAAATATTCACTTTTCATTTCCAACAAAATTATAAAATCCCTACTTTCTTTACAAGCAAAATCGTGTGTAAATCAGGCTAGAATAGTTTAGTTAGTGCGAGTGTGACAGTTGAATGTACGTGATTTGCGTGACTACTTCCAATCAGTGAGTATTTCCGTTCCAGTCCTAATGAAGGCACTTAATTTACATGGCAAATGACCGAAACTTAGACAAGCCAGCACTCAAGTTACATCTTCTTTGTGTCAGTACTATCAAACACGGTATAGCTTGGAAAGGCAACAACAACACCAAAAGCAGCACAAATACCTTCTGAGAACATGCAGTTATTCTGCACAGAATCATTGCATATTTCTTTTGACACCATTGCTATTTAATTTTCGAATTGTGTTCGCAGCCCCAATTTGATTTTTTTTACAAATTTTTGCTTTGTTGCACTTTACGAAAAATGTATATTTAGATATTATTATTTTTTCCGACTTGGTGTAAACGTTAAACGAGAAACCCAATGATGAGAATACTGAATAAGAAAAAGGTTGAAAATGTGCTAATTACCACCTTTAAGCAACAATATGAAGTCATCATCAATTTAACTTTCCTTTCTTGATGTTTGTTTTTTGTGCGAAATTCAAGAGCTGCATTTAAGCCGGCCGTTGAATGTGTTTGTTACTTCAAGTGCAAACTTTTAATGAGCAAATTATTCTCAACGATTTCTGTTCTGGCCATTCTCATTTAATGTACAAGTGGACGGTTGCAGTACAAAGTACATTAGGGAGAGAATAGAAACCTAAGCTTTTGACTGATATGCGCCTCTTCTTTATTTTTCGTAGTATGCACTTTAGAGATTCGTATGCTCTTCACCTCAGCAATTGGTTATTTAAGAACATTAGACCTGGTCGATCTCCATAAGAAATAAAAAAGTTCTAAGGGTCTATCTTTAAATTTGAGCTTGTCTTCGACGACGCGGTAAAGCTGCTAACTCCACTTTTCACTCAAAGCAACTTTTTGATGCTGATGGAAGGGGAAACGACTCCTTTACATATGGTAAGTGGAAAGTACGTGTTTATAGTGCAGAATCGATAAAAATTACTAACACATAGAAGCTGCCTACTCCAAAAGAATTATGAAAGTCTGCTCACTCCATAAATTTTCATTACTGCTTCACCATCAAATCAATTTTTCAGACACCTAAATTAATGAAAACATTCAACGTTCTGAATTTCAAATGTATGACAATTTATGGGGATAGCAACTTTTCATAATTTTTTTGGAGTTAGCAGGTTTTATATCAAGTAAGTTTTATTGATTCTGGGCAATAAACACGCACTTTTGATGGTAAAGTCATATGCAAAAATCCATTTCCATCAGCCTCAAAAAGCTGTTTTGAGTGAAAGGTGGAGTTGGCAGCTTTTACCACGGCATCGACGTCATATTGAGAGGGTCTCGAAACAAAGTTAATAAATTGTCATACTTAAGTCTTACTTATTTAACGAACTCCAAAAATTTTGTGTGTGAGTATTTTCCAACGCTGCCACTATAAAATATACTCCACCGATTTTCCCTAATTTGATAGACTTCTTTTCAGGAGCCCGTAAAATGACATTTTTGACGCCGATTTTGGGTAGATCGGCTGCTTATCAATTTCGCTATTAATGCCGACGTATTCGCGTGTTTGATGCTGTTATGTTGAGAAAACCAGCAGCCATCACCCAAACGAACTCAGATCTGATCTCACGTGCAAATGAACGAAGAGTGTGGACATAGTTGTTTTGTTGGACGTATAGTGGGAGAGTGCGTAAGTACAAGTTAATGCATATATATACATTTGTATGTGTAATTGCCGTTGCTGATATACAAAGTGCTTTCAAAAGCAAACGAGAATATTCTACGTGGACTAGTTGTTCGTATTGTTGCAACAATTTTGTATATTAGGTTCTTTGTTAGTAACCAAAATAAAATAAAATTAAATTAAATTAAAATAAAATGAAATAAAATAAAATAAAACGAAATAAAATAAAAGAAAGTGTTTTAAAAAACAAACGAGAATTTCTACTTGGAGTATTTGTGGTTAATCGCCAAAATGTAGTAAAGTATCATAAAATTTTTGTTTACAGAGCTATAACTCAAAAACGGATGGATCGATTTAATATTTCTTCTTTGCGATAACAACATAAAGTAACATTTTTTCTCCAAAAAATATTGAACATGCGTTTGTTCGCTGTGATCTGTGAAAAACAAACTTGCTTTGAGTGAGACAGTGTCACATATAAACATACAGGTTTAGTTAGATGGAATGGTGAAAAAAGCTAGCACTCGCTAGCGTCATTTAACCTCGGGAGTACATTTTAGGTATGGATGAATTTTTGTATTATTTTCATTACATAACATATGTATGTACATTAGAGCGGGTCAAATTGCATGGATGGATTTTTTCATCAGGAGGTTAGCAAAAACGTAATATACATATGATTCTAAGAAAAATTGTTGAAGACAACATAGTTGTAAGACCAATTTCGAGTCTCCGACTTTTGCAAAATATATATTTTGCCATATGAATGTATGGTTTGGCCAAAATATCTTCATAGCTTCTGACAGAATTATATGAAAAATATCATATTGGGCTCACTTTATAGATATTTTATGTATATTTCAGAATCTGTATTAATATATATAGTGTTTTTGAATTTTAGTAGAGATATCAGGTTTAAATTATGAGAAATTAGCCTAAAATGAACTTGTAACTACTATATTATCATTTTTAACATATTTCTTATGGATTTTTTTTACAGCTGAAATAAGTTCAGAACATTTCCAACAACTTTCATTCGGACAATTTTTCTTTTTTCGAATTCGTTTTAGTAGAAAAAATGTTTCTATAAAAACCCATATTTTCAAGTAATAAACAAAAAAACACAATTTTTATAATTTTAATGTAATTTATTTAAAAAATTATTTTTTTACTTAGAATTGACCATTATAACGTATTTTTCAAAATAAAAGAAATGTTATGTTATTATTTATTAAAATCTTTTTTGCTCTCCATCGTGGTTGTTTTTCGCGACTTACTGCCCAGTGCACGGACTTTACCACTTTATTGGTAGATCTACCAACTTTTTAGCCCATTTTCATTTTCTACCACTTCTACCACCAAAGCCCAAAAATTTACCAACATTTGCCTTTGTAAGGAAATTAAGAAACGATTCAATTTCGAAGACGAAAAGTTACACCTTTTGGAAAATTTTGATGAAAAAAATATTTGTTCTAGTCAAATGGCAATGATTGTTCCCTTACTTAAAGCTTTTCCATTTTACAAGACTTCCATGGAAATTCTTAACAACGAATGGCGATCATTAATGTTATATGGTAAGGAAATAATAGAAAAGATATTTCCGACGATATTCTTAAAGGGTAGATAAAATAGGGAACTGAAAAGAGTCTTCTAAAAGAAAATTTTAGTGAATAAATGTTCTCCTTAGCAATGTTACCTCACAGAAGTGCAGCCGCAGAAAGGTAGTTCTCTATAATGAACGACATAAAAACCACCAAGCGTAATGGATTAAAAATTTCAAGCATTTCCAATCAAATATTAATAAAAGAGTATTGTATCGGACGGACTTTATTTCAGCCTCCACTTAAATTAATAAGGTTTTATAAATAATTTTACTTGTAAAAGGTGATTTTGTTCCTTCACTGAACGAAAAATCGTACGCTATATTAATAAAAATGATTTATTGATTGATTGTACATAGTCACAATTAACATTTTATTGTCTGTATTAAATATTTATTGAATATCTATAAATGCATTTATTATTTTTAATAAACGGTTATTAAAAAAGTTTATTAAACATTTCTGTGACGTACTCTAACTGTCTGTCGGTTGAAATACGTTTTAATAAACAATTATTGTCAGAATTAAATATTTATTGAATACAATTAATATATTTATTGTTATCATTAATAGCGTAAGTATAAGTAAGTGTTCCAATAAGTTTAGTAGTAGTTTATTAAATGTAATTAATTTCCTTATTAAATCAAATTAACACGCGGTAATGACGAACAATAAGAATAATTCTTCAGTGAAAAGCAGTAATCAAAAAAGTGAAATTAAAGTGACAATTAAATAAAAAGTTTATAAAGTTAAATTAAAATTGAAGCAATAATTTTAATTATAATAATAATAAAAAAATAATAATAAAAACCATTTGTTTCCTAGAACATTGTTGATAAAATGTGCAAAAAAAAGAAATTGTAATAAATACAATAAATCACGACACTCTACCTGCCGAAGAATTTGAGAGATATTGGAAGGCATGCAGCAAACATAGTCTGTGCAATATTAAAACTGCAGCAACAACGATGGAGGTGTTTGAAAATTGGCCGGAATACAAATTGCCATCCAGATATAGACTTGTAAGTGTTTTTATTATATTATTTCCTTGTCATTGAAAGAATATTTTTCTAATAATTTATTTGATTTTATTTATAGATTGAGATAGACTTTACAGTCCTTTTTCCGGCAGCGTCTTCGATTTTAAATACTTGGGACCAACAAAAGTTGTATACCGTATTGATGTCAGAGGGCCATTTAAATAACAAGACTTTCAAAGATATGCTGAGCGACATCGAAAACTTGAATAAAAGTAAAAATATGAAAAAACAAAAAAATCTGCATCTTATAATTTTTTTTTATTTTCTCTTTTATTTTCAGCTAGCTAAGAGGCCTGCCTACTCTGGGCGCTGCACCGTTGCATTGTGCCGTGGTAAAAAATTATTAGAAAAGGAGTAGACGGCAAAAAACAAGTACGCGATTTACAATAAAAGATTCGCAAAATGCGTTTGTATGATACCTCCATCAATCGAGGCTCTTGAAGAGTCCATCAGAGTTTTAACTGAAGAAAAAACACATATTCAGCCCTTCATTATCATTATCGGCAAGGATATAAAGAATGTGAATGAGATATTTGTCTATTTCGACAGTATAAATTTCCTTTTAAAGTTTAGTAAGAGCTACTGACGTATGTTTTAAAATATTTCATGTTTTAATTTGGAATACCCAAAATCATGCGAAACATTTTGAACCTTCATTGAAATGTGTTATTTTGAAATGTCTGTTAAGTCAAATTTTCCGAAAGTAAACATTTTATGTAATGCAATTAATTTTATTTATATTCTACAAAAATATTAATAATGATTAATAAAAAATTTATTGAATTCAATAAAATATTAATAGGCGTAGCGAACTTTTTATTAAACATTTATTAAATTTAATAAAAAAATTAATTAAATTCATAAAATATTAATAGGTTTAGCGAACTTTTTATTAAACATTTATTAAATTAAATAAAAAAATTAATAAATCCAATAAAATATTAATAGGTGTAGCGAACTTTTTATTGAATCTGTGTGAAAAATTAATTTATTTATTTATTAAAATTAATAAATTGCACGTCCTGCCAATAAATACGTAATTCAAAAAATAAATTTAATAAATAGTTTTATTAAATTTAATCATCGATGTGTATTGTGACAATTAAATAATTTATTAGCTCATTTTTAATAAAATTTTAATTGTGACAATGTACTTTTTTATTGATATTACGTACCTTTTGGTTCAGTGTTGTATTTAATAACACCCATATGGAACTAGATTTGTCTTTTGTTTTTTTTCTTACAATTATTTTTTTTTGTCGAAATTCGGTTCTTTTTTTGAAAAATTTGTGCAAAAATTCAAACAAGAAATAAATTTGTTTATGAAAGTAATGTAGTAAATGAGCTCGCAAATATTTTCCTCCTATATTTTCATCAGTTTTTTATGAATAATTTTGAACGAAAATAAAAAAAGTTTTAAGTAAATGATACCAAGCCAAAGTCTGCTATTTTGCAGAAAAATACTGGTACATTGGAAAATTGTTGTTGTAATGGGACGTATCGGTAAGTTTCCTCAGTATTTCAAGCTCAAAATACAGGAAAAAAGCAAGTATGATAGCTATGTATATACAAATTTACATGAATTTTTTTGTTTTGTTTACATGTTTTTAAGTGTTATTTCCGTGAAATGTGTTTTATTTGTTTTACAATAAAATATGATTGTTTTTGTACAAATATAAAGGTAGCTAATGTTTTTTTATCTATCAACTTTTACCACATTTGATTATCGTCTACCAACATTCTCTTTTTAAAAGTCCGATAATACCTTCACGTTTTTATACTCACTGAGCAGAGCTTACATAGTATATTAATTTTGTTCGCAACGGTAATCCGTACGCATAAACTAATCGAGGTAGATATAGGCTTCCATACATCAAAATGATCTGGGCGAAAAAGAAATTCATTTAGCCATGTCCGTCGTCCGTTTGTCCGTTAACACGACAACTTGATAAATTTTTGAGGTATCTTGATGATATTTGGTATGCAGGTTCCTGGCACTTGTTCTAGATCGTTATTAAAATTACGAATCGGACTCAACCACGCCCACTTTTTCGATATCGAAAATTTCGAAAAACCGAAAAGTGCGATAATTCATTACCAAAGACAGATAGAGCGATGAACTTGGTAGGTGGGTGACCTTGTGACGCAGAATAGAAATAGTAAAATTTTGGAAGAAGGTAATTTAAAATTTTGCAAGCTGTTAATTGTCAGTCGTTGAATATATTTGAATTTATTTCTTTTTCGTTTTTGTACATCTAGACTATAGGTTTTTTTATATGTACATCAGCAAATGGATCTTATCTTATTCTAAAAATAGTTGCAAAAGTAAACTAATAATAAAACATAATATAACAAGTAAGAGGTTAAGTTCGGGTAATAACCGAACATTACATACTCAGTTGAGAGCTATGGTGACAAAATTAGGGAAAATAACCATGTAGAGAATGAACCGAGGGAAACCCTGGAATGTGTTTGTATGACATGTGTATCAAATGAAAGGCATTAAAGAGTATTTTATGAGGGAGTGGGCCATAGTTTCTATAGTGGACGCCATTTTAGGGATATAGCCATAAAGGTGGATCAAGTTGACTCTAGAATTTGTTGTACAATATGGCATCAAACGAATGGTGTTAATGAGTATTTTAAAGGGAGTGGGCCTTAGTTCTATAGGTGAACGCCGTTTCGAAATATCGCCATAAAGGTGGACCAGTGGTGACTCTAGAATGCGTTTGTACGATATGGGTATCAAATTAAAGGTATTAATGAGAATTTTAAAAGGGAGTGGTGTGAGCTTTTTCCAGATATCGCCAAATGTGGACCAGGGTGACCCAGAACATCATCTGTTGGATACCGCTAATTTATTTATATATGTAATACCTGCCAAGATTTTAAGGGTTTTTTATTTCGCCCTGCGAACTTTTTCATTTTCTTCTACTTAATATGGTAGGTGTCACAACCATTTTATAAAGTTTTTTCTAAAGTTTTTCTTCGCGTCAATAAACATCCAATTACATTACCATGTTTCATCCCTTTTTCGTATTTGGTATAGAATTATGGCATTTTTTTCTTTTTTCGTAATTTTCGATATCGAAAAAGTGGGCGTGGTCATAGTCGAATTTCGTTCATTTTTCATACCAATATAAAGTGAGTTCAGATAAGTACGTGAACTGAGTTTAGTAAAGGTATATCGATTTTTGCTCAAGTTATCGTGTTATCGGCCGAGCTGAAGGACAGACGGACGACTGTGTATAAAAACTGGCGTGGCATCAACCGATTTCACCCATTTTCACAGAAAACAGTTAACGTCATAAAATCTATGCCCCTATCAAATTTCAAAAGGATTGGTTAATTTTTGTTCGACTTATGGCGTTAAAAGTATCCTAGACAAATTAAACGAAAAAGGGCGGAGCCACGCCCATTTTGAAATTTTCTTTTATTTTTGTATTTTGTTGCACCACATCATTACTGGAGTTGAATGTTGACATAATTTACTTATATACTGTAAAGATATTAAATGTTTTGTTAAAATTTTACTTTAAACAATTTTTTTTTAAAGTGGGCGTGGTCCTTCTCCGATTTCGGTAATTTTTATTCAGCTTACACATAGTAATAGGAGTAACGTTCCTGTCAAATTTCATCATGATACTTCAACGACTGCCAAATTACAGCTTGCAAAAATTTTAAATTACCTTCTTTTAAAAGTGGGCGGTGCCACGCCCATGTCCAAAATTTTACTAATTTTCTATTCTGTGTCATAAGTTCAACTCATACCAAGTTTCGTCGCTTTAGCTGTCTTTTGTAATGAATTATCGCACTTTTTCGGTTTTTCGAAATTTTCGATATCGAAATAGTGGGCGTGGTTATAATCCGATATCGTTCATTTTAAATAGCGATCTGAGATGAGTGCTCAGGAACCTACATACCAAATTTCATCAAGATACCTCAAAATTTACTCAAGTTATCGTGTTAACGGACGGACGGACGGACGGACGGACGGACATGGCTCAATCAAATTTTTTTTCGATCCTGATTATTTTGATATATGGAAGTCTATATCTATCTCGATTCCTTTATATATGTACAACCAACCGTATCCAATCAAACTTAATATACTCTGTGAGCTCTGCTCAATTGAGTATAAAAATTTATATAAAAAATGCAACGCTTAATACTGATACAATATAATTTAATAAATGAAAATAGGAAATAAGACAGATAGTAGGGGAAGTTTTGAAAATAGGAGACGAGAGAAAAGAAAAGTAAGATATTGGCAGTAAATGGTATGTAGTCAGAAGGCAAGTTCACATAAATATCTGTATATTTCCGTTTTAAAGTTATGTTCATTCAAACGAGCTTTAGTACTTTCTGGAATCATGTTCCACATTTTAATAGCGCAAATGAAAAACATTCGGCTGATGTTAGTGTACTATGTGTGGAATTACCAAGGTTTGAGTCTCTGAGATCGGTTTTGAAGGTTGTCATACAAATATTAAGGTGTTTTCGATAACGGAGCTAGTAGTGCCGGGCTTGGTGACCGATACCAATATAGAATGGGCAGTGAAAATGCTTTCTAAGTTTAAATCGCCGGGCCCAGACGGTATATTCCCGGCCATGCTACAAGTTTCAAGTATGGCGGCCGTGGAATGGCTTAAAATAATATCCGATGGGTGCATAAAGCTGAATCTAGTACCGCACTCTTAGAGAACTGCTCGTATAGCTTTCCTACCAAAGGCGGGGAAGATCGGTCACGTATATCCCAAGATTATAGACCCATTAGCTTAACATCATTTCTGCTCAAAACCTTTGAGAGGCTGATAGCGGTGTACATAAAGTCCAACGTGGATGAAAACCTGCTCTCCACAACACAGTATGCGTTCACCAAAGGCACCGCATTGTATAGGGTGGTAATAAGCATAGAGAAATCTCTGGAATATAAGGAGTATGCTCTAGGAGTCTTCTTGGACATTGCTGGGGCTTTCAATAATGTTTCAAAATGGGCAATTATGGATGGTCTTAATTACATTAAAGTACGCCCTGCCTTAATCAGATGGATCGGCTGCATGTTAAATTGCAGAAAGATTACATCACAATGGGGATTGTGCGAGGCCACGAAATCATGGACAAGGGCACGCCGCAGGGAGGGGTGCTATCACCTCTGCTGTGGACGCTGGTAATCAACCAACTGCTGAGGCGATTCGATGAGGGACCCGTAAACTTACGGCTTACGCAGATGACGTTGCAATTGTCATAAGTGGAAAGTGCCTTCCAACGATTAGTTCTTTGATGAATCGGCCGCTTCGAGATGTTCATATCTGGGCATCTAATGTCGGGTTGAAAGACGGAGAAGATGGATATTGTCTTATTTACAAAGAGGTGCAAGGTCCCAAATTGGACCAGGCCTAAGTTAGGAGGGGTGACCTTACAGGAGAAACCTTGCACAAAATATCTATGAATCATCCTAGACAGTAAGCTGTCATGGAAGCTCAACGTGGAGGAGAGGGTGAAGAAGGCCTCAACGGCACTCTATGCATGTACGTGGGGGCTTATCGCCCTCTCTTTCTCATTGGGGTTTTACAGCGATTGTAAGCCCTATTCTATACTATGGAGTTCTTGTTTGTGGAAAGCCACACAAAAACAACATACCTCAAAAATTAGAGGGGGTATGCAGACTATCGATGCTTAGCATTACGGGAGCCCTGAAAATAATAAAGATAAATAAAGAACATAGCATTAACAACCGCAACCAGGTTCGGTGCCTCGGGCAGCTTGAGCGCTGACCATATGGCCATAGTAGTATAGCGTTATCAATCACAAGACGAACAGACTACCTGATTCCATATCTGCGCTTCGAGGGAGATCTAAAGGCCACGGACGGTTGGCGCAAGGGTGCACAAATGGCGGGCGAGGCGATACATGTGTACACAGATGGTTCCAAAGCAGTGGAAGGAGTAGGGTCCGCGGTATACTGTGCTGATCCGGAAATAAGCAGATCCTACAGGCTGCCGGATTACTGTAGCATTTTCCAAGCGGAAATATTAGCCGTAACAAAAGAAGAAAATAGATTAAGCTGCAACCGTGTTAACTTTTATATTGACAGTCAAGCAGAAACTAAGGCAATAATCTCGCATATCACAGCATCTAAATGCGTGTTAGAGTGTAAGCAGTCTCTGGAAAGAATCGGGACAGGAGAAGCATACATCTATATTGGGTCCCGGGCATATGGGAATAGATGGGAATGAAAAGCAGACGAACTAGCTAAAAGGGCGCAGCCTTTGAAGTTGCTCCGCAGACGTTTCAAGTAGATTGGGCGAGATTAAGCGAAGGCGAGAGGTGCACATGATCGGCCAAGCGGGAAAGGTGTGGGTCCAAGCGCGGGGCTGTAAAGTGTCGAAGATTATGTGCAGTCTTTCAACCTTAGGCTAACAAAGTTGCTTCTATCATTAAAAAGAGAGGACTGTAGACTCCTGACGGGTATTCTGACTGGACACTGCGTCTCTGGCGTCACATGCCTTTAAATTAGGCTTGGTCTGTGATAGCAGATGTAGGAAGTGCGGGTTGGAGGAGGAAACGATCGAGCACATTCTGTGCTCGTGCCCTGCACTTGCCAGGCTAAGACTCCAGCTATTAGGAGTGATACAGCGGTCAGATCTAGAAGCAGCAAGTGGCTTAAGTCCTGGAAGCTTCTAGTATTTGCCAAGAGGACGGAGTTATTTTATAACATAGGTCCTGGTTTTGATAGGGGTTTTCAGTTTGGTTGTTAAAACAAACTTCAGGTAACACTACGGACTCAATCAGTCTATGTGAGGTCCTCGTGGACCGGCCAGTTCAACAGCTTGTACACGAAAATGCAGTTTCTTGCAACCAATATTGCATAATGCTACAGCCCAGAATTTTGTCACGCCATGGTGATATATGACAATAACGACTTATGCCATAAACATACCCTGTCACATTATTGAACGCTCGTTCACCTTGCTAACAGATTGTGAGTCAAGCTTGCTATTGACTATTTTCTGCATATGTTAAATGAGGTACAATTAATTGGAGGGCGAGTTTTTGGCGTGTTTCCTGTGGGGTAAACGATGCAGAGAATCTTAAACTACGCAGAATTACGTAGACATTGCTAATTAATTAATTGATATGATCACAGCAGCTAAGCTTATTATTAATTATAAACCCAAGGTTCCTTATTTTATCAGTGATCACATGGGTAGATGAACCAATGCACACAGGCGGAATGTCATTTGGATTTATATCGCTTTTAGAAATATGCATGACATACGATTTGGCTGCATTCAAACATAAATCATTCTTCCGCGCGCGAAGTACAACACAGCAGACAAATCACTATTCACTTTATAGCACAGATCTTCCACAAGACCAATACGATCGGAAAGGTATAATTGTATATCTTCAGCATACGCATGAACACTAACGAATTGACATACAGAAAAAGCGTCATTAACAAACATACTGAACAAAAGCGGCCCAAGGATAGATCCCTGCGGATACCTGCCTTAATAGCCTTAACTCTGATAATGTATTCTCACTTTTCACTCTTTGAAATCTTCCAGTAAGATAACTACACATGAGTTTCATGGAGCATTCAGAGAACCCAATAAAAGCTCCTGAGTTCCCAACATACTAGGGCATGGTTTTACTGAGTCAAAAGCTTTAGAGAAATCTAGGATGCCGAGAATAGTTAGATCTCCAACGTTGAACTGCATTCTAATATCTTCTAAAATTTTTACCATAGTAATTTGTAATTTGTTTGGCCATCAGATTTTCGCATACCTACCTTAGAAAAGCTGCAGAATAACTTATTTGTCTATAATCACAAAAGGGACGCATGGGGTTTTTTTTGGAATAGGCCAAAATACTTGCTTTTTTTCCAAGATTCTGGAAGCAGGCAGTTGTGAAACAATTATTAATTGTATGAGTTAATACACTTAAAATAAACGGCAACACAATTTTGACAAATTACATGTAATGTATATACACATTATTTCCGAGAGCCTCAGACTTAATTTCCAAAATACAGCCATTTGCACATCATGTTCACTAACACAAAGGACTCAAAGAATTCTTGATTTGCATTCGCAGATATTTCGTCGGCAAGAGTAATAAATATTGTTGGAGTTTACTCGAACAAGAATAGAACTCATTAAGGACATTCGGGTCAATTTCACACTGCTGGTTATTTTTTCCATAGACATGCAGTTTCTTTAGGTTGTTCCATAGTTTTCTAGATGGGAGAGAAGGATTTAGTTTTTGTTGACAATACTAGTTTTTGCTTGCCTTATCACAGTTCTATTTCGTGCAATTTTATACACATGCCACGCTGCACTCGTATTCGATCTCTCCACTTGGCATGTAATTTAATACGTTTACGAATCGCAGCGCTTACTGTTTTACTAAACCAAGGACAAGATTTATTAATAATGTTAGTAGTACGGAGGGTGACGTGCCGATCGAAAAAGGCAATGAAATTATTATTAAGGTATTCAAGTTTTTCATCTACCGACTCGTAATCCCAACATTCATTCCAACGAATAGCATTACAATCAGAAAACAGTGCACTGGTGTCTACAGAAAGGACATCACGGTACAAGAATGCAACACCACTAGGGGGACGTTCAAACACTACATCGAAAATACAAAAAATCAAATCATGGTCTGATATAAAGAACAATTAGTCAAATTTTAATATATGGGTCAAGTCAGAGGTAATAAAATAGTCTAAAAGGCTCGGTCTAGCATTTCTCGCATATCTAGTAGGGGTTTCATTGTTTACTACAGTTAGGCCTGCTGCTGAGATTTGATCACGCAGTTTGACACTAATGGAATCATTGACAAGTATATTGACATTGAAGTCACCACATATAACATAATATTTGTAGTCAGTAACATAAACGGCTAGTTCAGAAAAGAACCCATCTATCAACTGACATTTATTCGGACTATACACACATGAAAAAAGTACTTTGGCTAAACCATCCGAGACCTCTGAAGCTATATACTCTGATACCGCAACTTTCAGATTTAGAAAGAAGTTTGATTTTGAGCGATTTCTTGCAGAATATAGCTACCTTGTGCTTCCGATCATTTCGTACAACATTATAATTATTGATACAACGCTAGAGATCACTGATGTGTTCACCAAAGCAGGTCTCAGAGATACAGATAATATCTATTAAAGACTGATCAAAAATATATCTAACAAGGTCCATTTTATCAGCGCTCAGGCTGCGTGTAATTAACGTTAAGACCATTCGACTGCCTACATAGTATGTCTAACATCAGCTTTATATTACCAGATGATTTTGATAAATTCATGTTAAATGAATGAATGTGCCCAAGGAAAGAACAAATAAAAATAAGGGGTGCAGTATTTATACATATAAACTATTTATATTATCAACTTGTTTTATGAGCTCGAGGCCTTATCCGAATAAAAAACACAGTATAAATATTTTATATTTGTATTTTTATTTTATATTCGATATTTCGACTTCAGTCTGAATTCATCATCAGGGGGGCGGGAAGGAAATTACAGAGGTGGGGTTAGAGAAGGATATAGGAAAAAAAGGTACAGAGCGAGGGAGCGGTCCGCAATTGACGCCCTTCGTCTTGCTCCGTTCCTGTTAGGGAGTCGTTGAGGGGGGGCTGGGGGGCCCGGGCGCGGGCCAAAAGAGCCCGCGTATGGCGCCTCTCTTTTTCTACTTCCAGGTCTTCGTCTCTGCTTTCGTTGCCTGTTCCTTCCATTTGAGATTCTCCTACCGCTCGCGGTCACACCTGACTGCCTGTGTCTTGCCGGACCGCTCGCTTCTCCTTTACATTCGCGATTCCCGGGGAGCTTCTCAACGCGG
>JARSSU010012543.1:0-28048 GCA_029619165.1 Eurosta solidaginis | reverse complement strand
TGTATTACATATGTATGTGATTTCAGATACCGCAAAAATTTCATCTGCATACTACATCCTTTTCACTCTTCTTTAATTTAGCATTTTAGATACAGTTGCGCCGTATTGCACATTTTTTCTGTATACCTACCTGTGAAATTTTTAAACGAACTTTCTAGATTTAGCGGAAGCGATAAAACTCTTCCAAGTGAAATAGTTTATTGCGATGCGTTTTCTCAGCATTATAGCAAGAAAATGTGGATACACGTTTCTTCCGTCGACAAATAATCTCAACAATACTTCACAACGAACGTTACGCTTTGAAAATCGTATAAAACTTCAGTATTTTTCCTCCAATAATCAGCTTCAAAAATTATCAAGCAATATTCCAACGAAAGTATTATACTCTACTAAAACTTAAAAAATTTTTAAATGACATATTTTTCCCTATGAGACTGCAAATAATCTTTCATTTATGTATTTTAGTACGAGTACTTGTGCTTCGCCGTTCTACAATTAGTGAGATCTGTGAGAAAGAAAAATACTACAATTTCGAATTTTCAACATCAATATCAAACCATAACTTCGAAACGCTAAAAAGAAAGATTTTAGTTTAGTAAACATTTTTTTTCTGTTTTTCTGAATTTTTGGTACAGTTTCTGGAAAACACTGGACTTTGCAAAGCTTCAAAGGATTATCTTACTTCGCAGCAAAATGCATTATTCTACATCATTTCAACAGTGTTGGTTTTTTACGAGAGCAGCTAGGTTTTCGCTAACTTTTCCGAGTAAATTAAGTATATTTCAGATAATGGACAACAAAAGAGATCTCATCTGCGAAGAGCTGCAACAACTTTAGTAGACTTTTTTTCCTCGCCAATACTCTCAAGAATTTTGTTTCAGTTTTTTACAAAACAGAAAATAATTTGTTTAATTTTTGTATTTAAACTAGTCATATTTTCTAGCATTTGTATATATGTTCAAAATTCTAAAATGGAGAGGATTTTATCTACGAAAACCTGGATATTTCTTTCAGCAGTAGGCTCTAGCAGCTCTTATATACAGCAGCTCTTATATACACAAGTTACAAAGACATCTCATTCTAGGCGTATTTCAGAAATTCAATTTCACTGAAGCCGCAAAAATTCATACATTATCTTTCAGTAAAGCTACAACAAATGGGATTCAATCTACCAAAGAATGCAACAATTTTTGTAGAAATTTTTTTAATCGCCAAATTGTTTAGGCCACGAAAATGGGAATCACTCGTAGAAAACTTATGCATTCGTTTATGCTTTTGAAAGCTTTGTATCACGCAAACAATTTCCTACTCAAAAGGCTAAAATAATTTAAGTAGACGTTTTTTTCTCACCATGTTTTGCTATAAATCATGCATCATCTTTCCTATATTCTACGACGAAGGGAATCACTCGTCTAAATTTTTTAAGCTAATCACATTTTCATGTTATTCTATGCACTGATACTAAAACAATTTTTCAAAACTTATTTCAAAATAACATTATAGCTTGGAAGAGATCAAAAATATTGTCGATATATTTTCCATTGTTAGAATTTTTTGATTTTGTTATATGTATGTATGTACATATATCTTTAAGCAGACTGAACAAAGTTTCGTCGATATTCTCACTCCGTCCGTCTTTTTAATTTAACGTTTCTCTATAAGAAATCATATACTGAGTACAACTGCATTGTAATCCACTTAAAATACTTTTGTTATTTCGAAGTTTCCTTGCAAATTTTCACTTATCAACGAAGCCTTCGTTTGTTGTTAAGCTCTCTCTACGGTTTCGCTGGCTTTTATGATCAAAACTACTGCGCATGTGAAGCTTTATTTCCTTTTTACCTTCTTTATCCAAGAACGGTGCCCCAGAATAAATTTTTTTTATATCGTCCCTGAACACTACGCCATCTTCTCTAGCTACTGTTTAAGTTGAAAATGTATATTAATTTCCCAAATTAAAAATAATATAGTTTTATTATTTAGGTAAACGCAGTATATCTTAGGTCTGTTTGAAGTAGTTTAGCGTTAATCCACGTTTAATTTGAACTCACTTCATTATCAAATAAAAAAAAATCATAAATACATATCGTAAGAGCAAAACTGTAATGTATAAAAACAGCACCTTTTACATATTTACGGCGTTTTTAAAAATCGTTTTTTTTGTTTTTCAACTAATATACACAAAAAACATACATAGTTCTAAAATAATATTCTTAAATAACCTTACTAGTTATAGCAAGCATATATAAATTAAGTTTAAAAACATCAAATCTCCTATATATATCGTAACCATATATTTCTTTCTTTGAACTTTATAGTTTACTCGTCGTCGTATGCAATTTTGTCTCGATTTACTTCTACTACATACCTATCTACCAAAAAAAAATGCAACCATATATAATGTAGATAACTAAATGTTATTTGCAGTTTGCTGGTATAAATCTGAAACTGGGTATATTAGACAGAACATGTACAAATTGATGGTAGGCCGCAGTGATCGTATAAAAAACCGAAGACAAAAGCAATACCGAAACCGATAGCTATTCTTCCTCTACTACGCGCCATTGTAAACTTCTCTTACATTTGCCAAACAAAGAAAAATATACATATGTAAACCCCTGTCAGCGATGGTATATAGCAGAATTCTGATTGGTATGTGAGATGATGCAGTGAAAATTTGGTATAATTATTATACTACGTTTTTTGATTATGAAATAGCATAACATATCTACTACATTACAAACCCGAAAAAAAGCGCAAAACTAAAAAAATGAATGAAGAAAAAAAATAATAATAACAGTTAAAGCGTAAAATTTTATATAATTTAAATAGGGTTTGAATAGATCACACAAAAAAAATCTTACGCAGTATGTTAATAGCTGTAAAATTACATACTTAAATTAAAACCACAACCTTATTACGAAATATTTTATAAATTTTCCAACTGAATTATGTTACTTTAAAAACTACGTTTTATTTACTAACAACATGTTTTTGAAAACAAAAACAAACGTATATAACCCAATTAAAAAAAAATTAAAAAAAGATTGAATAAATAACGCCTAAGCTACAAATAAATTACAAATCTTCCCCCAATTCGTCTAGTCTCTTTAATTATTATATAATCTTTATAGCGTTCACGTCGAACACAAAAGTGAGTACCTATATATATACTTACATTCATGCATAATATTTATATTTAAAAAATACTTAAATTAATTAAACTAAAAGGGGCATATAAACAAATTTTAACAGCCAACAGTAGAAATAACAGGAGCCAACTGCGTCGTTAACTGGTAATGTGAACACAAACAATACTTCAGCAAATTCAAATATAAACCAAAACAACTTTTCATTAAAAATAAAAATCTACTAACATAGGAAATAGGATAAACAAACTGAAAACTGCGACGCAACATGTGAAAACGACCCCTAATTTAAAACTTTTAACTATAATCTGCGTACCCAATAAGAAATACAAACTGCGAGGCACCACTTAAAAACTCTTCAACTATAGCTTGAAAAAAAAATTTATAAGACTCCGTACCCAATATTAAACAAAATCCTTAGAAATATATTGCAGCATTGTTGTAAAACGATTTCGCTCTTCCTGTTACGACACAAGTTTTAATTTTTGAACGAAGTGCTAGTTGTCCTTCGTTTTTGAAATCAAGTAGAAGCCAAAACTAAAAACTTCCGCATTTGTTCCAAATAATTTAATTGTAATTTTTTCGTAAAAATCCCAGTAGCCTAAAGCTTCGACTTTTTAACAAAATCTGTATCACTTCTTCAAAACTCATTTCACATAAAACACTTTTGCGGTAGTAATTCGCATTACATAATTTCATAATCTAATTTTATCGAGAAAACACACAGTAGAGACAAGAAACAACAGAGAACTAATACAATATAAATAGACTAGACGAGAAAACACCACTCATACAAGAGACAATCTAGAGAATATGTAATACTGACAAACACATCAGAAGGAATACTACTAACTAGTTCGAACAACTCATTAAAACACAATACAAAACACATAGGCAGAAGAGACGAACGAACAGACAGCGAACAATTTAGAAGGATAAAGCCAGACGAGATAAAGTATGACGAACAAAACATAGACAAAAGATAGTTCAGAACAGGAACGAACAATTTAGAAGGATAAAGTCAAACGTTATAAAATACGAACAAAACGTAGACAAAAGCTAATTTCAGAATATATAATTCATATCAGAGAACACTCAAATGTGTAGAAGAATTATATATGCAACAGAAGGCAATTGGGAAAAACTTTACAACAACTAAGGCATGGCGTAGCTGAATGCGTTTGTAACCATTTCAACTATCGTAGAAGTGCGGGTTCGAATCCCACTCCCGGGAGAAAAGGCTTTGAAGAGGTTTACAAGGTATAATCGAAACAGCTGTCGCCTTGTCCGTCCTGATGTCACGTTGTTTAAATTTTTCCCAAATTATTAAATAAATTATAAAATTAAAAATTGCTTGAAATAAATGTTTTCATACATTTAAAAGCAATACGGACAATCCCCGATTAACTCATACAAACTCAAAATAACACCAAGGCGTGTACACACCATTCTGACAAGAAACAAAAAAAAACCTGATACAAACAAAAAACTTCAGGAGGGATTACAAAGATGCAACGATTCAGATAATACCACTACCTACATTCAACGAGTAATTCGTAGAGAAAACAATACGCACAAGAAACGATCAGGATAATACAGCAACAATGTGGAGAGAACAAAGTAAAAGATAAAATCTAAGGAGAATAATACAGACAATAGAATATAAAAACATTTGCGCAAGAAATGAAACTCTTAAGACGACCTTTGGAAGAGCCCTTCCAAAATATCAGGGAAGCAAATCACTTTACTTGAATGCTGGAATATATTCGATCGGCAAAGAAAAAACGTTTTTAATCATAAACAGACCATCGCAAAATGACTAAATGTCTAATTGACTGTCCCAGTAGGCCAATTTAAGACATAAAAGCACGTATACAATAATAAAAACGTAAACATCAAAGGCCATAGTTTAATGCGAGAGGTAAATAGAGTTGAAAAATGGTTGTCGATATATGTATATATGCTATAAATGCGGAAAGCGTATGAAATAAAGAGCTTTGAAGTGAAATTTCTCTTAAATCCCACGAATGTAACGAAATTTAATACATCGTGTTTAAACATATAAAACTGAAGTACGGCTAATACGTCTAGAAATACAGAATTCTACTTAACGAAATGGTATAACTTTGAAGAATCTATGATAGTGAGGTGTGTGATTTGTTGAGAATCGTTTAACAGCGATGATTATCACAATTTATTGCTCCCTTTTTTCTACTACAGCGTTGTTTTAATTCTGAGAGAAATGTTGAAATGAATTATTCCATTCTTTAATAAACTATTATTAAATAATTTTGATCTTCGAAAATTAAAATAACTTAATTCTAACTTTTGTCTGAAGACTATGAATTTTCAATTTTTTAATACTAATACAAAATTTCTCTAACAATATTTTTACTCAAATTTTAAAAATGAAATTTATATGATTTCTTAGCAAAATATTCCGACGGCCACAAGGGAACAGGCTATATCAAAATTCTGAAAGTTAAAAGCGCAAATTAAAAATTTGATGTAGATCATTTAAAAAAAATAAGAAACAACTTGAATATGCATATTTGATTTGAAATTCAAACTAAGCAAATAAAATTAAATTCGTATAATTATTCGAAAACATCTTCCACAACCACAAGGTAAACTGGCTAAATGAATAGGAAAAAAAGAATATTTCTTCGAAAACATATCCGAAACAGGGAACAGGCTTAATGAATAGAGCAACAAAAACACTTGAAATTCAAGTTAAATAAAATAAATTTTCGTATACTTCTTCGAAAACAATTTCGAAAAGCATTAGAGCCACAAGGGAAACAGGCTGAACGAATAGAAAATGAAAATATTTTTTCGAAAACACGCTCGAAAGCCATATAGGACCACAAGGGAAACAGGCTTAATGAACAGAGCAACAAAAACACTTGAAATTCAAGTTACATAGAATAAATTTTCGCATATTTCTTCGAAAACAATTTCAAAAAGCAATAGAGCCACAAGGAAACAGGCTGAACGACTAGAAAAATTAAATGTTTTTTCGAAGACATTCTCGAAAGCTATATAGGGAAACAGGCTTAATGAACAGAGCAACAAAAACACTTGAAATTCAAGTTACATAAAATAAATTTTCGTATATTTTCTTCGAAAAGCAATAGAGCCACAAGGGAAACAGGCTGAACGAATAGAAAAATTAAATTTTTTTTCGAAAACATGCTCGAAAGCCATATAGGGCCACAAGGAAACAGGCCTAATGAACAAAAAACATTTAAAATTCAAGTTACATAAAATAAATTTTCGTATATTTCTTCCAAAATAATTTCGAAAAGCATAAGAGCCACAAGGAAAACAGGCTGAACGACTAGAAACATAAAATGTTTTTTCGAAAACATGCTCGAAAGCCATTTAGGGCCACAAAGGAAACGGGTTTAATGATCAGTGCAACAAAAACACTTGAAATTCAAGTTACATAAAGATAAGATTTCGTATATTTCTTCGAAAACAATTTCGAAAAGCAATAGAGCCACAAGGGAAACAGGCTGACGAATAGAAAATAGAATGTTTTTTCGAAAACATGCTCGAAAGACATATAGGGCCACAAGGGAAACAGGCTTAATGAACAGAGCAACAAAAACACTTGAAATTCAAGTTAAACAATAAAATAAATTTTCGTATATTTCTTCGAAAACAATTTCGAAAAGCAAAGAGCCACAAGGGAAATGGGCTGAACGAATAGAAAAATAAAATATTTTTTCGAAAACATCTCGAAAGCCATATAGGACCACAAGGGAAACAGGCTTAATGAACAGAGCAACAAAAACACTTGAAATTCAAGTTAACAATAAAATAAATTTTCGTATATTTCTTCGAAAACAATTTCGAAAAGCAAAAGAGCCACAAGGGAAATAGGCTGAACGAATAGAAAAATAAAATATTTTTTCGAAAACATGTTCGAAAGCCATATAGGACCACAAGGGAGACAGGCTTAATGAACAGAGCAAAAAAATACTTGAAATTCAAGTTAAACCTATAAAATAAATTTTCGTATATTTCTTCGAAAACAATTTCGAAAAGCAAAAGAGCCACAAGGGAAATAGGCTGAACGAATAGAAAAATAAAATATTTTTCGAAAACATATCGATAGCCATATAGGACCACAAGGGAGACAAGCTTAATGAACAGAGCAACAAAAACACTTGAAATTCAAGTTACATAAAATAAATTTTCGTATATTTCTTCGAAAACAATTTCGAAAGGCAATAGAGCTACAAGGGAAGCAGGCTAAACGAATAGAAAAATAGAAATGTTTTTTCGAAAACATGCTCGAAAGCCATATAGGGCCACAAGGGAAACAGGCTTAATGAACAGAGCAACAAAAACACTTGAAATTCAAGTTACATAAAATAAATTTTCGTATATTTCTTCGAAAACAATTTCGAAAAGCCTAGATCCACAAGGGAAACAGGCTGAGCGAATAGAAAAATAAAATGCTTTTTTCGAAAACATGCTCGAAATCCATATAGGGCCACAAGGGAAACAGGCTTAATGAACAGAGCAACAAAAACACTTGAAATTCAAGTTACATAAAATAAATTTTCGTATATTTCTTCGAAAACAATTTCGAAAAGCAATAGAGCCACAAGGGAAACAGGCTGAACGAATAGAAAAATAAAATATTTTTTCGAAAACATGCTCGAAAACCATATAGGGCCACAAGGAAACAGGCTTAATGAACAGAGCACCAAAAACATTTAAAATTCTAGTTACATAAAATAAATTTTCGTATATTTCATCGAAAATAATTTCGAAAAGCTACAAAAAAAGGGAGCAACAAAAACACTTGAAATTCAAGTTACATAAAATAAATTTTCGGGCCACAAGGGAAACAGGCTGAACGAATAGAAAAATAAATTTTTTTTCGAAAACATGCTCGAAAGCCATATAGGGCCACAAGGAAACAGGCTTAATGAACAGAGCACCAAAAACATTTAAAATTCTAGTTACATAAAATAAATTTTCGTATATTTCTTCGAAAATAATTTCGAAAAGCTAAGAGCCACAAGGAAAACAGGCTGAACGACTAGAAACATGAAATGTTTTTTCGAAAACATGCTCGAAAGCCATTTAGGGCCACAAGGGAAACGGGCTTAATGATCAGAGCAACAAAAACACTTGAAATTCAAGTTAAACAAATAAAATAAATTTTCGTATATTTCTTCGAAAACAATTTCGAAAAGCAATAGAGCCACAAGGGAAACAGGCTGAACGAATAGAAAAATAAAATTTTTTTTCGGCATAATGAACAGAGCAACAAAAATACTTAAAAGTCAAGTTACCTAAAATAAATTTTCGTATATTTCTTCGAAAATAATTTCGAAAAGCATTAGAGCCACAAGGAAAACAGGCTGAACGACTAGAGAAATAAAATGTTTTTTCGAAAACATGCTCGAGAGCCATTTAGGGCCACAAGGGAAACGAGCTTAATGAAGAGAGCAACAAAAATACTTGAAATTCAAGTTACATAAAATAAATTTCGTATGTTTCTTCGAAAACAATTTCGAAAAGCAATAGAGCCACAAGGGAAACAGGCTGAACGAATAGAAAAATAAAACGTTTTTTCGGCTTAATTAACAGAGCAACAAAAACACTTGAAATTCAAGTTACATAAAATAAATTTTCGTATATATCTTCGAAAATAATTTCAAAAAGCAATAGAGCCACAAGGGAAACAGGCTGAACGACTAGAGAAATAAAATGTTTTTTTCGAAAACATGCTCGAGAGCCATTTAGGGCCACAAGGGAAACGAGCTTAATGAACAGAGCAACAAAAACACTTGAATTTCAAGTTACATAAAATAAATTTTCGTATATTTCTTCGAAAACAATTTCGAAAAGCAATAGAGCCGCAAGGGAAACAGGCTGAACGAACAGCAAAAAAATTTTTTTTCGGCTTAATGAACAGAGCAATAAAAACACTTAAAATTCAAGTTACATAAAATAAATTTTCGTATATATCTTCGAAAATAATTTCAAAAAGCATTAGAGCCACAAGGGAAACAGGCTGAATGACTAGAAAAATAAAATGTTTTTTCGAAAACATGCTCGAAAGCCATTTAGGGCCACAAAGGAAACGGGCTTAATGAACAGAGCAACAAAACACTTGAAATTCAAGTTACATAAAATAAATTTTCGTATATTTCTTCGAAAATAATTTCGAAAAGCTTTAGAGCCACAAGGGAAACAGGAAGAACGACTAGAGAAATAAAATGTTTTTTCGAAAACATGCTCGAGAGCCATTTAGGGCCACAGGGGAAACGAGCTTAATGAACAGAGCAACAAAACACTTCAAATTCAAGTTACATAAAATAAATTTCGTATATTTCTTCGAAAACAATTTCGAAAAGCAATAGAGCCGCAAGGAACAGGCTGAACGAATAGAAAAAAATTGTTTTTTTCGGTTTAATGAACAGAGGAACAAAAACACTTAAAATCCAAGTTACATAAAATAAATTTTCGTGTATATCTTCGAAAATAATTTCGAAAAGCATTAGAGCCACAAGGGAAACAGGCTGAATGACTAGAAAAATAAAATGTTTTTTCGAAAACATGCTCGAAAGCCATTTAGGGCCACAAGGGAGACGGGCTTAATGAACAGAGCAACAAAACACTTGAAATTCAAGTTACATAAATAAATTTTCGTATATTTCTTCGAAAACAATTTCGAAAGGCAATAGAGCCACAAGGGAAGCAGACTGAACGAGTAGAAAAATAAAATGTTTTTTTCGAAAACATGCTCGAAACCATATAAGGCCGCAAGGGAAACTGGCTTAATGAACAGAGCGACAAAAACACTTAAAATTCAAGTTACATAAAATAAATTTTCGTATATTTCTTCGAAAATAATTTCGAAGAGCATTAGAGCCACAAGGGAAACGGGCTTAATGAACAGAGCAACAAAAACACTTGAAATAAAATAATTTTCGTATATTTCTTCGAAAAACAATAGAGCCACAAGGGAAACAGGCTGAACGAACAGAAAAATTAAATGTTTTTTTTCGAAAACATGCTCGAAAGCTATATATGGCCACAAGTAAACAGGCTTAATGGACAGAGCAACAAAAATACTTGAAATTCAAGTTACATAAAATAAATTTTCGTTTATTTCTTCGAAATTAATTTCGAAGAGCATAGAGCCACAAGGGAAACAGGCTGAACGACTAGAAAAATAAAATGTTTTTTCGAAAACATGCTCGAAAGCCATTTAGGGCCACAAGGGAAACGAGCTTAATGAACAGAGCAACAAAAACACTTGAAATTCTAGCTAAACAAATAAAATAAATTTTCGTATATTTCTTCGAAAACAATTTCGAAAAGCAATAGAGCCACAAGGAAAACAGGCTAAATGAAAAGAGAAAAGAAAACATTTCTTCGAAAACTACATAGAGCCACAAGAAAAATATTCTTCGAAAAAATATCCGAACCCATAAAGAGCCACAAGGGAAACAGGCTGCACGAATAGAGAAAAATAAAATTTTTCTTCGAAATCATGCTCGGAATGTATATAGGGCCACAAGGAAAGCAGGCTAAATGAACAGAGAAAAAAAAACACTCTTGAAATTCAAATTAAGCAAATTATATAAATTTCGTGTATTTCTTCGAAAAAAAATTCGAAAAGATGATAGAGCCACAAGGGAAACAGGCTAAATAAAGAGTTAAAAAAACCACATACAATAAGAAAAACTAGAAAATCTTGCCAACATATCTAGAGTTACATATGTATATATCTTTGATGAAATGTAGATCGAGCCGTACATTTTTTAATTTATATTTTTAAATTTTGAGTTTAAAGTTAACATTCTTAAAATAAAATTTTGGACTGTTTATTAATTTAAAGATTTTATGGAAGCAACGGATTAACATATCTGTAAAAATTTTAGCTTAAAAAATCATATTTAACTTTCAAGTAATTTAATAATTTTCTACTTGCAAACAAATTTATGATAAGGTTCAGTAGGAAAAGTGGCGATCTTACTACACTTCATCAACGATATGTAAATTTGGAATACTTAAATTAATTTTACAAAGTAATGTTTAACTTAACGGTAAACTTATTTCAAAAACATAATATTTCAATCTTCAAACTGAAATCCTTACTAATCTAAATTTTTATCTGAATAAAGATAAACTTTTGAAATACTTAATAATTGCTTTGGAAATAGAAATTCTTTAATAATATCTGAAAACTAGATTTAGTAAAAAAAATTAAATTGAAAATCAAAGAGTTCCTTAACAAATTCCTTCTATTCACTAAAAAAAGCCACAAGGGAAACAGACTAAATCCAACCTCTAAACGTATAAATAAATAACTATAAAAAAAGTTTCGTAAACAAATATCAAATTTTATATTTCACAAAATAAATCTGAATTTTTTTGGAAATTTCCAAAAAAAAATTTCAATTTTAAAATTAATAATTCGAAAGAGGAAGGTTCCAAACTAATTCAATTCGCAAAGAATATCTTAACATATATGTATGTCACTGAAAGAGCCAAAAGGGAATCAGGCTAAATCCTCCAATTTCAAAACCACACCTTCAATATACATAATTTTGAATCGTATAAAAAAGTGTTAACTGTATCACATTCCATAAAAAACGCCTTTCTTCACATAATCACATAACATTTTCATAAATTTCACTCAGGAAGTTTCACTTCAAATATATACCGATTACATTATGAGAGCCACAAGGGAAACAGGCTAAATCCAGGTTTTAAGTATTCACATTAAATTTGCATTAAAAATAAGCTTGACAATTTTTTACTTCGAAAATCGTTTCTCAACTCTTCTCGCTTATAATAATTCGCTTTGATAATCTCAGCCCAATGTTGTGCAAAACCACCAAATATCAATTTTTTGCTGATTTTTTAATAGTACATTAAGTTAAAAAGTAAATTTTTTTATTTGTGATAAGCACACAATTGGAGCGACTATCCAAAGATAATAGAAACAAAAACTCGAACGACTCTTCACGATTTTTAAGAAATTGTATTTTATGAAAAACAATTTGGGAACACACCTTATACTTAAAAACTGCGGTTAAATACAAAAATAATTCAATAATAAATAAAAATGCATTGTACTAAACGATAAATTATTTAAATCAAGCTTTTGGAAGCATTCGGATTCTGTATTGAACAGCCAAATAAATAATCTATACAAGGTTAACAAACCGCTATTCGAAACAAATATAAATACGTTTTAATAACTAATGAAATTTTTAAAGGAATATAAAAAAAAATGATGACCATTCGTTACATTTCACTGAAATACTTTGAAAGCCTGCAAAAACAGTTTACAATGAAAGTTTGAAATCAAAGTCAATTATACATAAATTTGAAAGAAGTTCCTCAGTAAATAAAACTCGGATCAGGAATATAAATATACTAAAGACAGTGATCCCAATCATGCCTAAACTATTTCATAAAATATTAATGACTCCTCAAAAGACTTAATATTGCTCCCAAAAAACAAAAAAAGAGATTCGCTAGTTTAAAAAGAAACCCATAATTTGCAGTCTTGAATGATCTCAGTTTTTTTGAGAGATTAAAAAAACTTGAAAACGAATTCTAATACCAAATTTAGAATAAACTTAAGTGAATTAAATAATATGGAATCATCTCAAAAGCCTCGAACATTGGAAATAGTCCACCAATACTGAAATTAGAATAAATATTTCACTTCGAAGTATCTCTTATAATATTGAACGATATAAAATGCGTCGAACTTAGAAAATAGTCCCATTAAAATATGAAAAAAAACGTCGAACATAGAAAATAATCCCATTAAATATGAAGAGCTTCGAACTAAGAAAATAGTCCCCGAATATTGTACTTCGAACTAATAATAATACTGAGTTGTTTTATATGAAAATTCCATTGAAATATGAAAAACGTCGAACCAAGAAAATAGTCCCCGAATATTGTACTTCTAACTAATAATAATACTGAGTTGTTTTATATGATAATTCCATTGAAATATGAAAGAGTGAGGTGTTCAAATAAATATCTATAAAAACCATGAAAAGCGTCGAACCCTGTGTGTTGACCCTATAAATTAAACGTCGAAATACGTTAAAAAGCTGAGTCAGATAAAAATAGAAAACTATAAGTTATATGAAAACATAAATGTAGCTTAAAGTAAAATTGAAACGAGTTGAGGTGTTCAAATAAATATCCTAAAAAACCACGATAAGCATGTTAACCCTGAGAATGGACCCTATAAATTAAACGTCGAATTATGCTAATCAGCTGAGTAGATAAAACTTGAAAACAATGGAACTATATGACAAAAGCGTAGATTTAAATTGAAAGAGTTGAGTTGTTGCAAATAAATATCTCTAAAAACCACGATAAGCGTCGAACCCTGAGAGTGGACCCTATAAAATAAATCGTCGAATTATGTTAATCAGCTGAGCAGATAAAACTTGAAAACTGCAAAGTAATATGACAAAAAGCGTAGATTAAATTGAAAGAGTGAGGTGTTGAAATCAATATCTATTAAAAAACCACGAAAAGCATCTAACCCATGTGAGTTGACCCTATAAATTAAACGTCGAATGATGTTAATTAGCTGAGTTAGATAAAACTAGAAAACTATAAGTAATATGAAAAGCGAAATAGTAGCTTAAAGTAAAATTGAAAGAGTTGAGGTGTTCAAATAAATATCCTAAAAAACCACGATAAGCGCCGAACCCTGGAGTGGACCCTATAAATCAAACGTCGAATTATCTTAGATAAAACCAGAAAAACTATAAGTACTATGAAAAGCGTAAATAGTTAGCTTAAAGTAAAATTGAAAGAGTTGAGGTGTTCAAATAAACTATCCTAAAAAACCACGATAAGCGTCGAAACCTGAGAGTGAACCCTATAAATTAAACGTCGAATTATGTTAATTAGCTTAGTTAGATAAAACAGAAAACTATAAGTAATATGAAAAGCGTAAATAGTTAGCTTAAAGTAAAATTGAAAGAGTTGGGGTGGTCAAATAAATATCCTAAAAAACCACGATAAGCGTCGAACCCTCAGATTGGACCCTATAAATTAAACGTCGAATTATGTTATTAGCTTAGTTAGATAAAACCAGAAAACTATAAGTAATCTGAAAAGCGTAAATAGTTAGCTTAAAGTAAAATTGAAAGAGTTGAGGTGTTCAAATAACTATCCTAAAAAACCACGATAAGCGTCGAAACCTGAGAGTGGACACTATAAATTAAATGTCGATTTATGTTAATTAGCTTAGTTAGATAAAACCAGAAAACTATAAGTAATATGAAAAGCGTAAATAGTTAGCTAAAAGTAAAATTGAAAGAGTGAGGTGGTCAAATAAATATCCTAAAAAACCACGATAAGCGTCGAACCCTGAGAGTGGACCCCTGTAAATTAAACGTCGAATTAGCTTAGTTAGATAAAACCAGAAAACTGTAAGTACTATGAAAAGCGTAAATAGTTAGCTTAAAGTAAAATGAAAGAGTGAGGTGTTCAAATAAATATCCTAAAAACCCACGATAAGCGTCGAAACCTGAGAGTGGACCCTATAAATCAAACGTCGAATTAGTTTAGTTAGATAAGCGTCGAAACTGAGAGTGGACCCTATAAATCAAACGTCGAATAGCTTAGTAGATAAAACAAGAAAACTATAAGTACTATGAAAAGCGTAAATTGTTAGCTTAAAGTGAATTGAAAGAGTTGAGGTGTTCAAATAACTATCCTAAAAAACCACGATAAGCGTCGAAACCTGAGACCCTATAAATAACGTTAATGAGCTGAGTTACATAAAACCAGAAAACTATAAGTAATCTGAAAAGCGTAAATAGTTAGCTTAGAGTAAAATTGAAAGATTTGCGGTGTTCAAATAACTATCCTAAAAAACCAATATAAGCGTCGAAACCTGAGAGTGGACCCTATAAATCAAACGTCGAATTAGCTTAGTTAGATAAAACCAGAAAACTATAAGTACTACGAAAATCGTAAATAGTTAGCTTAAAGTAAAATTGAAAGAGTTGAGGTGTTCAAATAATGTCCTAAAAAACCACGATAAGCGTCAAACCCTGAGAGTGGACCTATTAATTAACGTCGAATTATGTAATTAGCTTTGTTAGATAAAGCCAGAAAACTATAAGTAATATGAAAAGCGTGAATAGTTTGTGTTGTAGGAATTTGGAAGGGGATTTGTATACTTGCGTGAATGTCCGGTACAATAAAAGAAAAGCACTTCTTAGTTCAACGATTTAATGAGGACTAAAAGATAAAATTCATGTGTACATATAGTTAACTCATCAATATATGTAATATGTCTTATTCATTCTAATTATTAGAAATATGTTCTCAATAGGAAATATTGAACTTAAAACTCAAAGTTATTATTTCAACACTCTTCTTAAGTTAAATATTTCTTCAGTTAATTTTTAAGACCAAGCATTGAACAAATTTTACATGTTTCTGTTTTTGCAGATTTTTTGTAAAAATATCAGAAACATTTTCATTTGTGGAGACGTACTCTAATTCTATTACTTTTTGTTCGACAACTTCTCGGATATAATGATATTTCAAATCTATGTGCTTGGTTCGCTTGTGGAACACAGGGTTCTTTGAAATTGTATTGCGCTCATGTTGTCGCCTTTTAACTTAACAGGACCGATGTCGTGAATAAAACCAACTTCTTTAAGTAAGCGGCCGCAGATATACAGCCTCTTTTGCTGCCGTACTTAAAGCGATGTACTCAGCCTCTGTGCTGCTCAATGCGACTACATCTTGCTTCTTTGCTTGCCAGGAAAAAGCGCTACCGCCAAAAGAACGAATAACCGGTGTATGACTTCCTATCTAAATTGTTACTCGCCAATCCGCATCCGCATAGCCTTCTACCGGTTTACCATTTTTGCAAGTAGTGTAACTTTAAATTGATGGTTTTTGATAAGTATCGTAGGACATGTTTTGCACCAGCCTCATGTTCGGTGTGGGGTTCTTGGTTTCTTGTGCTAATAAACTTACTGCGTGCATAATGTCTGGCCGCGTTGAAATGGCCAAGTACATTAAAGATCCAATTAACGATTGATAGCTTGTTGCGTCTATTTTAGTGCACTTGTCATTTCTGCAGCTTACTTGAAAACCAGGATCTAGAGGTGTGCTTACCGGACGACATGATGTCACACCATACATACTCAATAACTCGTTTATATAGTTCTTCTGACACACAGAAATCGCACCTGTCTTACCCTGACGTTCTATTTCGAAGCCAAGAAAAAATGTCATTGCCCCGCTATCGTGTAGTTGAAATTTAGACGATAATGATTTTTTAATGCTCGCAATCTCTTTCTCGCTTGGACATGCTAAGATAAGATCGTCGACATAAACGGCGATGTAACTATAACTGCCATTGTATTGTTTGACATACAAACACGGTTCGCTTTTGCATGGGCTGAAACCCATATCTTTCAATGCCACATCAAGAGTACTATTCCAGTGTCGCCCAGACTGCTTTAAGCCGTAAATGGCTTTATTTAGCTTTAAAACTTTATTAGGATTTTTATTGTCTACAAATTCTTCTGGTTGTTTAAGGTAAATTTCTTCCGTAAGCTTACTATTGAGATATGCATTGGAAATATCGATCTGATGTAAGTGAAGCTCTTTCTCAACGGCAATAGCAAGTAGCATACGAATTGTTCATATCGTATTACAGGCGAAAAAGTTTCCCAGTAATTTAAACCCAGCTGCTGACTGCAGCCTTTTGCTACTAGTCTCGACTTGAAACTTTTGAATATTGCCATCTGAATCACGTTTATTCGAAAAACCCACTTCGATCCAATCGCTTTTTGACCATCAGGCAGATCTACTGCTGACCAAGTGTTGTTAGCAAGAAGCGCCGAATATTCTTCTTCCATGATTTCTTCCACTCAAAGGAGTATTCGCTTGACAATGCTTCTTTGACCGATCGAGGCGTGTCTACATCTTCACCATATTGTAGATAATTTAGCATCTGATACTCTTTTTTGGGACGCCCTACTTGACCAGTGTGAATAATTTTTGGCCTACTCGACCGCGACGTGATTCGTTTCCATTTCTATGAGACTCACCTATTATTTGCATTTCATCCGAAACGATTCCATTCTCTGCAACATTGCCTACATTTGCCTCTTCTACCTCTGTTTCGTCTTCGGTGCAACTTTCAAACTCTTCATCTTCTTCCGCTCTTCTTCAACATGTTTACGATCGTCGATTTTTACAAAAATTGTAGCAATGTCATTTTCATCTCTGTTTTTGGTGTCACCTTCGGGCACAGCTAAGTTGACTTCATCTTCTAAAAATTTTACGTCACGTCTTACACAAATTTGCCTCGTTTCCTTATCATACAAGCGATAAGCTTTTGCAACCTCAGAATATCCGACGAACAAATACTCTTTGCCCTTTGCGACTGAATTTACCACGCTGCGTTTTATTTAACGCGAATGCGCGCGAACCAAAAAACCCTGAAATGTTTTACCGACGGCTTTTTGTTGTACCAAATCTCATAAGGAGTGCAATCTCTAAGTAATTTTGTAGGTGCGCGATTACGTAAATATACAGCTGTGTGTATAGCTTCACCCCACAATTCTTGTTCTATATTTGCATGCACCAGCAAACTTCTAGCCATTTCTACAATTGTGCGGTTAACTCTCTCTGCCACTCCATTTTGCTGGGAGTATATGGCACAGTTAACTGCCTTTTAATTCCGCACTCATTTAAAAAATCGGTAAATTTATTGTTTATGTACTCCGTACCATGTCACTTCGGAGCTTTTTAATTTTCTTCTGAGTTTGACATTCGACCATATTTTTGAATAATTGAAACTTTCAAATACTTCGCTCTTTTCTTTAATACAATAAACAAAAATCATTCTCGAGAAATCGTCAATAAATGTGAGAAAGTATCGTGCACCACCTACTGATTTTACGTTTATGGGTCCACATACATCTGTATGCACAAGCTCTAATATTTCTTTTGACTCAATTTCAAATTTTTTGGAAAAGGCATTGCACTTAATTTTGCTTTGTTGCATGTGTCACAATTTGTTTGTGTTTTCACATCTTTTGTGTCCATACCTCGCACTAAACCTTTGTCGGCAATTTTCTTTAAACTTTCGAAGTTTATATGACCATATCGATTATGCCACTTTAAATTATTAAATAAATTTTTGAACCTGTACTTGTGCATTGAATATAAACAAATCATTTTGTAATCTAGCTTCTAAGCAATGTTAACCCTATGGAATTTTTTACTTCCACAACATAGTTTTTGAATACCACTGTATGTTTATGCTGCAGAGCTTTGTTAACAGAATAAAAGTTCATTTTCAGTGAAGGCACAAACAATACATCACGTAGCTCTATTTCACATTCATTTGTTTTATTTTGACCGTACCTATACCTTGTGAGTAAGTGAAATTATCTGCTGCTAACATAACTTTTTCTCGTTTTTCGATGAATGACACGAACATATTCTTGTCGCAACACATATGTGTCGTTGCACCACTGTCGACACACCAATTGTATTTACTTCGTTCATCCCCCACAGCAGCAGCATATACAGCGTAAGAAAGCTCGTTAATTTTAGAACTTTGTTTATCTTCACGATCATATTGTTGTTTGCCCTTCTTTTGCATTGTGAAAGCCGTATGGCCACGCATGCCACAACTAAAGCATTTACCCTTGAACTCATTTGACTTTACATGACTTTTTGCTTTGTATTTATTTATTACCATATGCGCTGATCTCTTACACTTGTATAAACAGCTTGCGCAGGAGCTTTTTGATCTGCTTGTTGTTCCCTTCTAGCACCCTCTTCTAACAGCTTTACTTTTAAAGTACTGAAACTCGGCAATTCATCACGAAGTCTCGATAGCTACCACGAAGTTTTCGTACTCGGACGGCAAACTAGATAATAGTATTATGACTTTTAGCTCTTCGTTTAACTCGATGTTCACTTCGGCTAATTTATCTACGACTTCGACAAACGAATTTAGATAAGTTGACATGCTTTGACCAGCAGACATACTGCAACCAAGCAACTTTTTATAAAGCGAAACTTTTTGTAAAGGTCCCCTCGGCACATGAACATCACGAAGTCTCTTCCATGCTTCCACTGAAGTTTTACAAGCCTTAATATTGCTGAGTTGCGTCGGTTTTACGCATAAAATAATATTAGCTAGCGCTTTTTGATCATCTTGATCCCACTTTTCTGCATTTTCATCACTGCGCTTACAATCTTCATTAACGATGCGCCATTGGTCCATATTAACCAATATGCTGCGCATTTGCATGCACCACACATCATAGTTATTATCGCTCAGTTTTTCGATTTGCAAACTCGAATTCATTTTTAAAAATTTTATTTTGTAAAACCCGATTAATTATTAAATTTTAAATAACTTCACACGCGATCTGGGACCATAACCTTTGTTGGTAGGAATTGGAAGGGGATTTGTATACTGCGTGAATGTCCGGTACAATAAAAGAAAAGCACTTCTTAGTTCAACGATTTAATGAGGACTAAAAGATAAAATTCATGTGTACATATAGTTAACTCATCAATATATGTAATATGTCTTATTCATTCAAATTATTAGAAATATGTTCAATAGGAAATATTGAACTTAAAACTCCGTTATTATTTCAACAGTTTGCTAAAGTAAAATTGAAAGGATTGAGATGTCAAATAAAATACCTAAAAAACCCACGATACTATCGAACCTGGAGTGGACCTATAAATTAAAACGTCGAATTATATTAATTAGCTGAGTTAGATAAAACTAGAATAACTATAAGTAATATGAAAAGCGTAAATAGTTAGCTTAAAGTAAAATTGAAGAGTTGAGGTGTTCAAATAAATATCCTAAAAAACCACGATAACGTCGAACCCTGAGAGTGGACCCTATAAATTAAAAGTCGAATTAGTGTAATTAGCTTAGTTAGATAAAACCAAAAAAAATTAGTAATATGAAAAGCGTAAATAGTTAGTAAGTAAATTGAAAGAGTTGGGTGGTCAATAATATCCTAAAAAAAACCACGATAAGCGTCGAACACTGAGAGTGGACCCTATAAATTAAAAGTCGAATTATGTAATTAGCTTAGTCTAGATAAACCAAAAAAATGTTAAGTAATATGAAAAGCGTAAATAGTTAGCCTAAAGTAAAATGAAAGAGTGGGGTGTTCAATAAATGTCTAAAAACCGCGATAAGCGTCGAACCCTGAGAGTGGACCCTAAATTAAACTTCGAATTATGTTAATCAGCTGAGTGCGATAAAACTGACAAACTGCAATAATATGACAAACGTAGATTTAATTGAAAGAGTTGAGGTGTGAAATCAATATCTATTAAAAAACCTCGAAAAGCTTCGAAACCCTGTGGTGACCCATAAATTAAACGTCGATTAGCTGAGTTAGATAAAACTAGAATAAATAAAACTAGAAAACTGTAAGTAATATGAAAAGCGTAAATAGTTAGCTTAAAGTAAAATTGAAAGAGTTGAGTTGTCAAATAAAATATCCTAAAAACCACGATAAGCGTCGAACCCTGGAGAGTGGACCCATAAATAAACGTCGAATTATGTTAGTTAGCTTAGTTAAATGAATCAGAAAACTATAAGTTATATGAAAAGCGTAAATAGTTAGCTTAAAGTAATTGAAAGAGTTGAGGTGTTCAAATAAATATCTAAAAAATCACGATAAGCGTCGAACCCTGAGAGTGGACCCTATAAATTAACGTCGAATTATGTATTAGCTTAGTTAGATGAATCAGAAAAACTATAAGTAATATGAAAAGCGTAAATAGTTAGCTTAAAGTAAAATGAAAGAGTTGTGGTTGTTCAAATAAATATCCTAAAAAACACGATAAGCGTCGAACCTGAGAGTGGACCCTATAAATTAAACGTCGAATTATGTTATTAGCTAGATATATGACAACCAGAAACTATAAGTATATGAATCAAGCGGATAGTAGTAGCTAAAGTAAAATTGAAAGAGTGTGTTCAATAATATCCTAACAAAACACGATAAGCGTCGAACACAGAGAGTGGACCCAATAATCAAACGTCGAATATATGTAACCTAAGCTGAGTGAGATACCAACACTAGAAAACTAGAAGTAATATGAAAAGCGTAAAGAGTTAGCTTAAAGTAAATTGAAAGAGTTGACGGTGTTCAAATAAATATCCTAAAACCACGATAAGCGTCGAACCCTGAGAGTGGACCCTATAAATTAAACGTCGAATTATGTTACTAGCTAGTTAAATGAAAACAGAAAACTATAAAGTAATATGAAAAAGCGTAAATAGTTAGCTTAAAGTAAATTGAAAGAGTTGAGGTGTTCAAATAAATATCCTAAAAAAACACGATAACGCGTCGAACCCTGAGAGTGGTACCCTATAATTAAACGTCGAATTATATTACTAGCTGAGTTAGATAAAACACAAAAACTATAAGTAATATGAAAGCGTACAATAGTTAGCTTAAAGTAAAATGAAAGAGTTGAGGTGTTCAAATAAATATCCTAAAAAACACGATAAGCGTCGAACCTGAGAGTGGACCTATAAATTAAACGTCGAATATGTTACTAGCTTAGTTAGATAAAACAGAAAACTAAAGTAATATGAAAAGCGTAAAATAGTTAGCTTAAAGTAAAATTGAAAGAGTTGGAGTGTTCAAATAAATATCCTAAAAAACCACGATAAGCGTCGAACCCTGAGAGTGGACCCTATAAATTAAACGTCGAATTATGTTAATTAGCTAGTTAGATAAAACCAGAAAACTATAAGTAATATGAAAAGCGTAAATAGTTAGCTTAAAGTAAAATTGAAAGAGTTGAGGTGTTCAAATAAATATCCTAAAAACCACGATAAGCGTCGAACCCTGAGAGTGGACCTATAAATTAAACGTCGAATTATGTTAATCAGCTGAGTTAGATAAAACTAGAAAACTGCAGTAATATGAAAAGCGTAAAAGTAGTTAAGTAAATTGAAAGAGTTGAGGTGTTAAATAAATATCCTAAAAAACCACGAAAAGCGTCGAACCCTGGAGTGGACCCTATAAATTAAACGTCGAATTATGTTAATTAGCTTAGTTAGATAAAACCAGAAAACTATAAGTAATATGAAAAGCGTAAATAGTTAGCTAAAGTAAAATTGAAAGAGTTGAGGTGTTCAAATAAATATCCTAAAAAACCACGATAAGCGTCGAACCCTGAGAGTGGACCCTATAATTAAACGTCGAATTATGTTAATTAGCTTAGTTAGATAAAACCAGAAACTATAAGTAATATGAAAAGGTAAATAGTTAGCTTAAAGTAAAATTGAAAGAGTTGAGGTGTTCAAATAAATATCCTAAAAAACCACGATAAGCGTCGAACCCTGAGAGTGGACCCTATAAATTAAACGTCGAATTATGTTAATTAGCTTAGTTAGATAAAACCAGAAAACTATAAGTAATATGAAAAGCGTAAATAGTTAGCTTAAAGTAAAATTGAAAGAGTTGAGGTGTTTCAAATAAATATCCTAAAAAAACACGATAAGCGTCGAACCCTGAGAGTGGACCCTATAAATTAAACGTCGAATTATGTTAATTAGCTTAGTTAGATAAACCAGAAACTATAAGTAATATGAAAAGCGTAAATAGTTAGCTTAAAGTAAAATTGAAAGAGTTGAGGTGTTCAAATAAATATCCTAAAAAACACGATAAGCGTCGAACCCTGAGAGTGGACCCTATAAATTAAACGTCGAATTATGTTAATTAGCTTAGTTAGATAAACCAGAAAACTATAAGTAATATGAAAAGCGTAAATAGTTAGCTTAAAGTAAAATTGAAAGAGTTGAGGTGTTCAAATAAATATCCTAAAAAACCACGATAAGCGTCGAACCCTGAGAGTGGACCCTATAAATTAAACGTCGAATTGACGGTAATTAGCTTAGATAAACCAGAAAACTACAAGTAATATGAAAAGCGTAAATAGTTAGCTTAAAGTAAAATTGAAAGAGTTGAGGTGGTCAAATAAATATCCTAAAAAACCACGATAAGCGTCGAACCCTGAGAGTGGACCCTATAAATTAACGTCGAATTCGACTGTAATTAGCTTAGATAAAACCAGAAAACTATAAGTAATATGAAAAGCGTAAATAGTTAGCTTAAAGTAAAATTGAAAGAGTTGAGGTGTTCAAATAAATATCCTAAAAAACCACGATAAGCGTCGAACCCTGAGAGTGGACCCTATAAATTAAACGTCGAATTATGTTAATTAGCTTAGTTATATAACCACCAGAAAACTATAAGTAATATGAAAAGCGTAAATAGTTAGCTTAAAGTAAAATTGAAAGAGTTGAGGTGTTGAAATAAATATCCTAAAAAACCACGATAAGCGTCTAACCCTGAGAGTGGACTCTATAAATTAAATGTCGAATTATGTTAATCAGCTGAGATTGATAAAACTTGAAAACTGCAACTAATATGACAAACGTAGATTTAAATTGAAAGAGTTGAGGTGTTCGAAAAATCAATATCCATAAAACATGAAAAGCATCGAACCTGAGAGTTGACCCTATAAATTAAACGTCGAATTATGTTAATTAGCTTAGTTAGGTCAAAACAGAGAACATAAGTAATACGAAAAGCGTAAATAGTTAGCTCAAAGTAAAATTAAAGAGTGAGGTGTTTCAAATAATATGCGCTAAAAAACCACGATAAGCGTCGATCGAACCTGAGAGTGGACTCTATAAATAAAACGTCGAATTATGTTAATCAGCTGAGATAGATAAAACTTAAAACTGCAACTAATATGACAAACGTAGATTTAAATTGAAAGAGTTGAGGTGTTGAAATCAATATCCTATAAAAACTCATGAAAGCGTCGAACCCTGTGTGTTGACCCTATAAATTAACGTCGAATTATGTTAATTAGCTAGTTAGATAAAACCTGAAAAACTATAAGTAATATGAAAAGCGTAAATAGTTAGCTTAAAGTAAAATTGAAAGAGTTGAGGTGTTCAAATAAATATCCTAAAAAACCACGATAAGCGGTCGAACTGAGAGGGACCCTGAGTTAAATAACAACTTGAAACTGCAAAAACTAGTATGAAAAACGTTAGATTTAAATTGAAAGATTTGGACGGGTTGAAATCAATATCCTATAAAAAAAAAACACGAAAAGCTTCGAACCTAGTATCGTTGACCCTATTAAATTAAACGTCGAAATTATGTTAATTAGGAATTAGATAAATAGAAAACTATAAGTATATGAAAAGCGTAAATAGTTAAGCTAACGTAAAATTGAAAGAGTTGAGGTAGTTCAAATACAATTATCCTAAAAAACCACCAATAAGCGTGAACCTGAGAGTAGACCCTATAAAAATTAAACGTTCGAATTAGCTTAGTTAGATTAAAACCAGAAAACTATAAGTAAATAAAAGGCGAAATAGTTAGCTTAAAGTAAAATTGAAATGAGTGAGGGTTCAAATAAATATCCTAAAAAACACGATATAAGCGTCGAACCTGAGGAGTGGGCCAATAAATTATACGTCGAATTATGTTTAATTAGCTAGTTAAATGAAACCAGAAAACATAAGCTATATGAAAAGCGTAATAGTTGCGCTTTAAAGTAAAATTGAAGATTGAGGTTTGAAATCATATCCTATAAAAAACCATTGAAAAGCGGTTTCGAACCCTGTGTGTGTGACCCTATAAATTACACGTTCGACTCTATGTTAATTAGTTGAGCTAGATAAACTAGAAAAACTATAAGTTAATATGGAAAGCGTATTACAATAGTTAGCTCAAAGTAAAATTCAAAGAGTTGAGGTGTTCAAATTAAATCTCCTAAAAACCACGATAAGCGTCGAAACCTGAGAGTGGACCCTATAAATTAAACACGTTGAATTATGTTAATTAGCTTAGTTAGATAAAACCGAAAAAACTATAAGTAATATGAAAAGCGTAAAATAGCATTAGCTTAAAGTAAATTGAAAGAGTTGAGGGGTTCAAATAAATATCCATAAAAAAACCACAATAAGCGTCCGAAACCTGAGAGTGGACTGAGTAAATAAAACTTAAACTGCAACAAATAGTATGAAAAACGTAAGATTAATTGAAAGATTGACGTGTTGAAATCAATATCCTATAAGGAAAAAACACGAAAAGCTTCGAACCCTTATTTGTGTGTTTGGACCCTATAAATTAAACGTCTGAATTATGTAATTAGCGGAATTGTAGATAAAATAGAAAACTATAAGTATTATGAAAAAGCGTAAATAGTAGCTTAACGTAAAATTGAAAAGCGACTGAGTGTTCAACAAAATATCTAAAAAAAACCACAATAAGAATCGAACCTGAGAGAGGCCCTATAAATTCAAGTCAATTAGCTCTTAGTTAGATAAAAACAGACAAACTATAAGTAATTAACAAGGGTAAATAGTTAGCGAAAGTAAAATGTTTTGACCAGAGTTTGAGTGTGTTCAAATAAAAATATCCTAAAAAAACCACGATAAGCGTCGAACCTGAGACGTGGGACCATATAAAATTATACGTCGAATTATGTTATTAGCTTATTAAATGAAACAAGAAAACTATAAGCTATATGAAAAGTGTAAATAGTTGGCTAGAGTAAAATTGAAAGATTTGAGGTGTTGAAATCAATATCCTATAAAAAACCAGAACAAGCTCGAACCCTGTGTGTCGACCCTATAAATAAACGTCGAATTATGTTAATTAGTGAGCTAGATAAAACTAGAAAAAACTATAAGTTATATGAAAAGCGTAAATAGTCTAGCTCAAAGTAAAATTCAAAGAGTTGAGGTGTTCAAATAAATACCTAAAAACCCACGATAAGCGTCGAAACCTGAGGGTGGGGACCCTATAATTAAACGTGAATTAGTTAATTAGCTTAGTTAGATAAAACTAGAAAACTATAAGTAATATGAAGCGTAAATAGTTAGATTAAAAGGAAAATTGAAAGAGTGAGGTGTTCAAATAAATATCCTAAAAAACTACGATAAGCGTCGAAACCTGAGAGTGGACACTGAAGTTAAAATAAAACTTGAAAACTACAACTAAGTATGAAAAACGTCGATTTAAATTGAATGATGACGTGTGAAACAATATCCTATAAAAAAAACCACGAAAGCCTTTCGAACCTGTGTGCTTGGACCTATAAATTAAACGTCAAATTATGTTAATTAGCTCGAATTAGATAAAAATAGAAAAACTATAAGTATATGGAAAAGCGTAAATAGTTAGCTTAAGTAAAATTGCAAGAGTGAGGAGTTCAACTAAAATATCCTAAAAAACCACAATAAGCGTCGAACACTGAGAGTAGACCCTATAAATTAAACGCTTCGAATTAGCTTAGATAAATACCGAAAAACTATAAGTAATATTATAAAAGACGTAAATATTCGTTAACGAAATTGAAAGAGTTGAGGTGTTCAAATTAAATATCCTAAAAAAACCACGATAAGCGTCGATCGAACTCTGAGAGTGGGACCATATAAATATACGTCGAATTATGTAATTCAGCTTAGTAAATGAAACCAGAAAAAAAAAACTTTATAGCTATATGAAAAAGCGTAAATAGTTGGCTTAAATGGTAAAATTGAAAGATTTGAGGTGTTGAAATCAATTATCCTATAAAAAACCCATGAAACGCGTTCGAACCCTGTGTGTTGGACCCTATAAATAAAGGTTCGAATTAGTAATAGTTGAGCTAGATAAAACTATAAAACTAAAAGTAATCTGAAAAAGCGTAAATAGTTAGCCTAAAGTAAAATTGAAAGAGTGATCGTGTTCAATAAATATCCTAAAAACCCGATAGCGTCGAACACTGACGGAGTGGACCATACTAATTATCGAAATTATGTTAAGTAGCTTAGTTAAAATGAAACACCAGAAAACTAAAGCTATGGTATGAAAAGCGTAAATAGTTAGCTTAAAGTAAAATTGGAAAGAGTTGAGGTGTTGCAATCAATATCCTATAAAAAACATGAAAAGCGTCGAACCCTGGTGTTGAACCCCTAATAAATTAAACGTCGATTATGTTTAATTAGTTTGAGCTAGATAAACATAGAAAAACTTAAGTAATATGAAAAGCGTAAATAGTTAGCTTAAAGTAAAATTCGAAAGAGTGTGAGGTGTTCAAATAAAATCCTAAAAAATACACGATATGCGACGAACCCTGAGGTGGCCATATAAAATTATTAAACGTCGAATTAGGTTAATTTATATTTTTTTTTTTTTTTTTTTTTTTTTTTGCCTAGTTACATAAAACCCGGAAACTAAATATGAAAAGTTCAAAAATAGTTAGCTTAAAGTAAAATTGGAAAGAGTAGAGAGGTGTTCAATAAATATCCTTTTAAAACCACGATAAGCGTACGAACCCTGGAGTGTGGACCCTATAAATTAAAAATCGACATTAGGTTATTAGCTTAGTTAGATAAAACCCGGAAAACTATAAGTAATATGAAAAGCGTAATAGTTAGCTTAAAGTAAAACTTGAAAAAGATTTGAGGTGTTCAAATAAATATCTAAAAAACACGATAAGCGTCGAACCCTGAGAGTGGGCCCCAATAAATTAAACGTCGAGTTAGTTTAATTAGCCTAGTTACATAAAAACCCGGAAAACTATAATATGAAAAGTTCAAATAGTTAGCCTGAAGTAAAATTGAAAGAGTGAGGGTGTTCAATAAAATCCTTTAAAACCAACGATAAGCGTCGAACCCTGAGAGTGGACCCCTTATAAATTAAAACGTGGGAATTATGTTAATTAGCTTAGTTAGCTAAAACCACAAAACTATAAGTAATAGAAAAGCGTAAATAGTTAGCTTATAAAGTAAAACTGAAAAGAGTTGAGGTGTTCAA
>JARSSU010012542.1:0-78165 GCA_029619165.1 Eurosta solidaginis | reverse complement strand
ATGCAAAAACAAACCATTATCTGCGCTGCCGAAGAAGCTAATCGCTAATCCAAAGCAATAATCTGAAAATACAAAACAATAACATACAAATGGACATATGTATATTCATTGGCGCCAGCCAGTCTTCCATTTATAATTCCCTTTGCCAAAGAGAGTAGATAATCTATCCTCTTTGCCTTTGCAAATGCCCTCAGAAAAGTTTTCTTCTCAACTTTCAAAAAAATGCGAAAAATCAAGCAAATTTGTTGAAGTTGTTGAAGTGAAAAGTGGCAACATAACTCCTTTTCTGAGACACCGAGCTGAAATGTGACAACACAGCTCTTTGAAGGAATCAAATTTTAAATTTTTTTAATTTTTTGTCTCGAACAAAGTTAGGGGTATTCACTCTATGCGCAAGTGTAACTTGCACACTTGGCTTTGTGAAACCAAATTTTTTTGTTTTCTTAATTTTTCTGCAATTAATTGATTTTGCCTTATAAAGACATCTACAAATATGCTCATTTTATACAGCGGTCAAAAATGTATCGTCTAAATGTGAAAAATTGTGTATGAATCCTTCTCCTCTAGGTGAATTTCACAAATACAATGACCGTTTTTGTATCTAAAGAACAATCAGGATTTTTTCTTACCGTATATATGGTTGAATTTATCAGACATTAAGACTAGTGGTCTCGCCCTAAGGTATGTTATAGGTAAATACATTTTTTTTATCATACTTTTGAGAGAAAATTCAAAAACCAAAATTTGTTTAATGCTCAGTAACTCTACATATTTATATGATAGCAACGCCAAGAACGGAAACCCCAAAATCATTGTGCAATATAGCATAATATGTTTTGACATTTTCCATTAACAGTTTTACACTACATTCATCAATATGCAAAATTTTAAGTTGGCGCTTATTCATGAACACCCTTATGAGCTTCTAGAACTTGCCATTTTTAGATGGAATTTGGCAGTGTTTTTGTAAGGCGCTTAATGGGCCCCTTTATTAATGCATATTATGCTTGTATTGATACTTTGCTATTAAAGTAATGAGTACTAAATTGAAAAGTAGGAGTGTGGGAAGGTAGGTTTAATTTGGGTGGAAGGTGTGAAATTGTTGAATGGTAATTCACCACTTCACCTGTTTTAAGAATATTAAAAACCACTATCCTTTTGCATCCCACCATCCATCGCATTTATCCCTCTTTATGTATGATTTGCACTTTCATTTGCCTGGTTTAAGATTTACATATTTGCAGTGCATGTACTACGCAGCCATGACGGGCTCTTTAAAATCTTGGCCTTCAACTGTCTGCATATTAATCTATTGACCATCGTCGCGGCAAATTGAATTTTGATTTTTGTATTGTCTCGCAAATATCGAGAGCATACATTCACATATATCTACATACATGTTTGACCATAAATAAAATAATAATTTATATATTTTATTATTTATGTCAAGACACATGTGTTTAATGTGTGTTTGTTATTTTTTAGCCATAGCGTCGAGGATGAAGTTTTGTGTGGAATTACAAACGTACGTAGGTACATATATTTGTATAGAAGATCAGATGGTTAGAACATTTGAGCATAAATACATTCATTATGTAGATATGTAGGGCATGCGTTTGTTTTGATTTTAGCAAACACGCATTTGTACATACATATCAGAGAATTACATATAAGAATTTGCAGATGTTTTTATCAATCTCGTTATCATGATATCTACATACATATATTTGATAATGTTGAATGTACGTTTGCATATTCATATGTACATACTTACATACTATGTGCATATGTAGACATTGTTCTACATAACACGTCGCACCGCCCTTTTAAAAAAAAATGTCTCCCCATTTCCTCTTACAATAAAACTTGATAAGTGAAATATCATTGACTCAAAACTAAGTTATAGCTTATTATACTAGTCCCCTTTTAAAAAATCTTTTATATAGCTATAGGGAAAATTTGTGTACCCAATTTTATTACGATCCGTTAATTTTTCTTCGAGTTATGGCTCCCGGAACATAGAAAATTGCTTAGTCATAAAAGGGGCGGTGCCACGCCCATTTTTTAAATTTGAAGTTTTTCCTATTTATTGTTATAAATACACTTGGGAAATGAAATACCATTGATATATAGCTCTTTTTTGCAAAAGATTCGTCCACGACCCTTTTAAAAATCTTTTATATAAAAGTGGGCGTGGTACTTAACCGATTTCGTTAATTTTTCTTCAAAGCATTCCTTACAGTAAAGGCAACCTCTCTGCCGAATTTTGTTACGATAAGTTTAACGATTTTTGATTTATGATTAATAATATTTGTAAAATTGATGTTATCACAAGTGGGCGGTGCCACGCCCATTTAATTTTTATCAAGAGTCTCAATATCAGTCCACGTGTCAAATTTCAACATTCTAGGTGTATTATTTACTAAATAATCAGGTTTTTTGTGTTTTCCAAAATTTTATATATATAAAAAGTGGGCGTGGTTATCATTCGATTTCGCTCATTTTCAATACCAATCTATTCTGGGTGCAGATAAGTTCGTGTACCAAATTTGGTGAAGATACCTCAATATTTACTCAAGTTATCGTGTTAACGGACAAACGGACGGACATGGCTCAATCAAATTTTTTTTTCGACACTGATGATTTTGATATGTATATGGAAGTCTATATTTATCTCAATTCCTTTATACCTGTACAACCAACCGTTACCCAATCATAGTTAATATACTCTGTGTGCACTCTGAGTATAAATAACAAAGGGAATAACAAAACTTGTTTACTTTGATGGTCAAAAACTGAAAACAATTTTTCAGTTGAATCGAAGGAGATGAAAAATTCATAATCATTTTTCCATCTACTTTTTTAAACTTTTCAGATTATTTTTGTTGACTAAATAACATATCGGGGGGTATGATATTTCAATATTAAAACAAAAATGCTGTCTGGGTATTTTATTTTATATGCGCAAAGAGGCGTTATACCTATCTCGTACGTGCTTTTATCATGCCAAAATCTGTTAAAAAAAAACAAGTAAGGAAGTCTAAGTTCGGGTGAAACCGAACATTACATACCCAGATGTACACTTGAAATGCTGTTCTTGTTTGTTTTGTGTGCTTAATAGTGTTACAAGGCTGCGCAATAAGCCATATACATATGGTTCTATTCTGAACTAATTTTCGTTTAAAAGAAGCAAAAAGGATACAGAGACTAACATCAATGACATTGAGCGGGTAATAATGCAGTTTTCCCTCAGATATTGGGGTTTCCCTACTGTTTATTTTAAAATAAATATATAACAGAACAATAAACATAAACACACAAGTGTCATTGTGCACTTCAAAAAGGGCAGGGTTATTAACGAAATTTTCTAACTTTTACAAGAAATAGCTTATTACCTGCACCTACGCACTTTTGCAAAATCTTTTATATAGTAAAAGAAGGCGATTTAACCGATTTAGCCCATTTCTACTGAAAATATTTCCTGTTGAAAACCAAATTTTTCGTCGAGTTATGACTCCACAAACGTTGGGAAATGCATTGTAAGAAAGGGGCAGTGCTGTAGGGTTCTTATATTCAATTCGTTTATACTTTATACTAAGTTATATTTCTTCTACTTTAATATTTATTACTTTAAAATTTTGTTATTTTAAATATAAAAAAATTATTTAATTTTCATTTTTGATTTTTCTGTTTTTCAAAAATTTTCTGGTTTGAGAATTATAAAATGTTTCATGTTGGAAATCATACGTTCTAGCTTTTGTAATAAAATATATTAAATAAAACCAATACCTATCTTCTCTAACTGGACATCTACAAGTGCCACGCCCATTTTTAAAGATTTGAATTTTTTCCCGTTTCTTGTTATAATGGCACAAAATACTACTTTTCGCTAAGATTTAACTTATTATTTTTGCCTACGACCCTTTTTTTGCGCAATTTCCTTAGAAGATTTTGTGAGAGAACAGTTACACCTTTTCATTAAATGACACCATATTATCTTTTTTGTTGGAAACAAAATACATATACATTTATATAATATTGTATAGATTTAAAAAACACGTATACAATATATATATATAATACATATATTAATTTTGTAAAAATTTCGGCAGCGATTTAGTTTAGCACCCCCCGAGTTCGGTGTTAAACTTGGTATCAAATGAAAGAGGGAGTTCTCCCGATCACAAATATATATAACTTAAAGTGCGCAGACTTATAGTTTACGAGTTATTTGATGTTAAAATTTGCAAATTTAGCAAATTTCTATAGCACTCTCACTTACAATTTACACATCTTTCAAAACCTTTATGCTCATAAATATCTATATAAATTGGCAACGATACACTTAAATTTCATTTTAGTATATTTCACATATAATTCTTGCATTGTTTGTACTTAATATAAAAGTTTTTATTAAATCAATCGCGCTTTTGTAGCAACATTCACATTTATGTATATATATATTTTATTGATGACATTACAAAGCTGTGCTGCCACATGAACAAAGAAAAAACAAATATAAATATTACCTTGCCACCTTTCAGTTAATAAAGAAAAGGAAAATATATATTTTTACTACTATGCGGAAGGACATCACCGTGGCGGTAGCCACGGTTATACCACACACCCGGACTTGGCATGGCGTAGCCCAGGGTTATTTTAAATAAGCGCGGCCGAAGGCCGCCTACGCGGAAAGGTGTTCTACGCAGAATTACTGTGCATGGCGCAGCCGGTGTTGGATCGGCTAACATAACAATAAACATAAGAGTTATAAGGTAATATCAGCTCGTTCACGAATGCAAAAAAGAGCTTTTTCAAATTTTTGGTAAATAAAGACTAGAAAAGTTAAAGATATATATACATCAGATGAAAGATATTTTTATAAGTTATTTTTCGATTCTGCACTGGTTCCGTTTTTTAGATGTGGCAGCACAGATTTGTAATGTCATAAAATATATATACGTATACACATATAACTGTTGTATAGAAATTTGCAAACTTTAACGACAAACAACTTTTAAATTATAAAGTTCTTTTCAACTTTTCAAAATGAGTACTGTTTCAGTTGGTAGGTTTTTGTATTATTTTTTTGTGCCAGTGTGTTAAGTATGATTTCTTATTAGATTGTGATGATGTCCCTTCCACCAGCAGTGGTGTGACACACGACGATTTCAGTAGTGGAAGAAAATCAAATATTCTGAAGGTATCAGAAGTAAATGAGATGTGGAATTTAATCGCAATTTACGAAGAATGTAAAACACGCGAGTCGTGCATTCTTTTCGCAGAAAAGCTCGGTTTAGTTTTGACATCGAAAAAGTGTAGACTGCATAAAACTCAAATGCAGGTATCATGCAAAGGAAACAACACGGTTGGAAGTTTCCGATGTCGGAAAGGGGTATGCCGCTCAAAGGCTGATATTTCGAGGGCAACGGGCACTTTTTTTTGAAAACGCGAAAATTGATCTCGCACAAATTTTTTATTTAATGTACGCGTACGCGTGTCTTTGGCAGCAGTCGCAAGTCCGGAAGGAATATTTTTTCAAGGGCACAGTCCTGTCTAGTGCACCTATATGCGATTGGTACAACTACTGTCGTGAAGTAGTTGTATTATATCAAATATCGCATCGGGAAGCTCAAGGAAGGATTGGTGGTCCCGGAACAGTTGTCCAGATCGACGAGAGCAAATTCGGAAAACGGAAATATAGCAAAGGTAATAAAAGTATATATATTACACGTAAATAGTTAAACATTTTTTTTTCAGGTCGAAGGGTCGAAGGACATTGGGTGTTGGGGATGGTGCAAGACGGTACCAACCATATACGGATGGAGGTGTGTCCAGGAAATATTCGGTCCGCGGAGGTTCTCATACCACTCATTAAGAAGCACGTTGTCGAAGGAAGTACGATACACACCGATTTTTGGAAAGCGTACGACTGTTTGGCTGAATATGTATGAGCATCGGAAAGTGAAGCACAGCGATCCGGACCACCCCTTTGTGGCGGAAGATGGCACGCATACTCAGCGGATTGAGCCGGAGTGGCATGCGTTTAAACACTTTTTGGTGAAGGATAACACGAATAACTGTTATAATTTTTCAGATATAATTTGTGAGTATTTGTGGAGAAAAAAATTAGCAATAATCACGAAGATTCATTCGTGAAATTAATTGAGGCAATTAAATATACGTACAGTCCGTAAAAATATATATTTTCCTTTTTCTTTATTAACTGAAAGGTGGCAAGGTAATATTTATATTTGTTTTTTCTTTGTTCATGTGGCAGCACAGCTTTGTAATGTCATCAATAAAATATATATATACATAAATGTGAATGTTGCTACAAAAGCGCGATTGATTTAATAAAAACTTTTATATTAAGTACAAACAATGCAAGAATTATATGTGAAATATACTAAAATGAAATTTAAGTGTATCGTTGCCAATTTATATAGATATTTATGTGCGTAAAGGTTTCGAAAGATGTGTAAATTGTAAGTGAAAGTGCTATAGAAATTTGCTAAATGTGCAAACTTTAACATCAAATAACTCGTAAACTATAAGTCTGCGCACTTTAAGTCATATATATTTGTGATCGGGAGAACTCCCTCTTTCATTTGATACCAAGTTTAACCCCGAACTCGGGGGGTGCTATTCTAAAATTTTCCCAAAATTTCTTATCCACAATCACAAATCACTTTAAACACCTGTATACATATTTGGATAGGTTCGCACGCACATATGCCGATTCCTTTTGGTTTCATTAATCACACACAAAACACGACACACACAACTCTTTTTACCATTTTTATTGAACTTATATGCTAGGATTTTAAACTTCACTTAACACTTTTAATAATTTTTCACAATTTTCTTCACACTTTCCACAACTTTTTTACACATATTATTATAATTTATTTGTTTACATTTCCACCTATTTTCCTTTTGAGTACAAACACAACACACACTTTTTACAATGTCGTTTTCACTGACGTTTCACATTTGCACTTATTTACGATTTGAGCTCAAACACACAACTTATTTTTTGACCATTTCTCACTTTTATGGCATTATTTTGTACAATTTCACTTCACTTGACTCATTTTATTAATTCTTGCACAATTTAATTAACTTTTTACATAATTTTTATGACTTTTTTAACATTTTACACACAATATTACGTCTTCTTATTTATTCACTTTGCTTCTATCCTCTTTGTTTTTTTTACATTTTCATTTACACTGACATTTCACATTCTCACTCAATTTATGCTTTAAGCTCAAACACAATACTTTTTGCACGATTTCTTAATTGTATGCCAATATTTCACTTGAATTCACTTTTTTGATATGTTTTTAAACAATTACATTAACTTTTTACACTATTTATTTACTTTTTTTTATTCACTTTTTGCACTATTTTAACACAAAAACACAATATTTACTTTTCACTCACTGAGTTTAATCTTCACTGCATTTTACCAAATCTTCGCGGACAGACACAAAGAGGAATGGCCGAGCCCATGAATTGGTACATTGGCAAATTTCATACAAAACGCAGTCGGTTTTCTGAAATGGTGATATGACGTCTTATTATCTATCCTCTTTGACAGATCTATTTCGTGCATTACGTTCACGCTGCGATGCATTAGCTTTAGCTCGTTCATCTGGAGTCTGTGATCGCCTTTGTAATGCCGCAGCATTTGCATGACGCATTCGGCGACCTATATTTCCTTGTGAGGGTCGTGGCATTTTTCTTTCAATTAAAAAAGAATAAATTAAATTTAAAAAAATGTCTACATTAATAGTGGCACACAATATGTTTTTTCAAATAATGAAACACACATGCATTCGTGTAATTCACTTCAACAGTTCAAAACTTACCGTTTTTTGCTCGGAAATTCGCTTTGCGCTATATTTGTTCTTTTCACAAATTCACACAAACTTCAATAATTATTAAACAAAAAAACTATTTGCATTTTTATGTAATAATTTGCACCGCGGTAATTTCGGACACTACTGAACGTATTAGGCTGCTTCGTTTATTCTGCTAACGAATGGTGTTGAGGCCAAATAAAACGCTCCAGCGATGTTTACACTCCAATCTCATTTACTCTCCTAATTTGAATTTTCTTAACGCTAAGAGCCAAATCTATATATACCTATTTATACAAAATATTCATGTATTTCTCTATGCAAAAAAAAATGCACCGTAATATTGTTCGATGTCTTGTCAAAGCCTACTTTGTTTGTCGATCTGCCTGCTACATACATACATGTAGATATAAATACAATGCAAGTAAGTTTGTAGGTTCGAATAATAACTAAGCTAGTTAGCCGCTTAGCGGGTTGTGCGCTGTGGGCTTGGGACCCGCCATGTAAAACCATACTCCAATGAAATATAACAACAATCCTCGGAGAAATACACTATCTATTGATGATGATCATGGCAAAAGTTTGAAGGACAATGAATTGAGGGCATGCACCTGGAACGTCCGCTCCCTGAATGTGATTGGTGCAGATGCCCGGCTGGTTGATGTCCTCGTCAAAGCAAAATCTGACATCACCGCCATCCAAGAAATGCGTTGGACGAAGCAAGGAAGAAAGAACATCAAAAATTGTGACCTCTATTGGAGTGGCCATACGAATAAGCGCAGTTTCGGCGTCGGATTCGTGGTGGGAGAGAGACTTTGTCGCCAAGTTCTGGCGTTAACGCCTGTGGACGAGCGTCTCGCCGCTATCCGAATAAAAGCAAAATTTTTTAATATATCATTCATCTGCGCCCATGCGCCGACAGAGGAGAAAGAAGATGAGGTGAAAGACACTTTTTATGAACAATTAGAACGCACATACGAGCGCTGCCCCCGTCATGATATAAAAGCCGTACTTGGCGACTTTAACGCCAGGGTGGGCAAAGAAGGTGTTTTTGGCCCTGTAGTCGGAAAGTTCAGCCTACACAATGAAACTTCTCCTAACGGACTGAGGCTGGTTGATTTTGCCGGTGCTCGAAACATGATCATATCCAGCACGAGGTTCATGCATAAAAAGATACATCAAGCTACATGGCTGTCTCCTGATCGAAATACTCGCAATCAGATCGATCACGTTGTGAAAGACGGACGGCATGCCTCCAGTGTTTTAGACATGCGCACGATCCGAGGACCTAACATCGACTCGGACCATTATCTCGTTGTAGGCAAAATACGCACCCGCCTCAGCGCGGCTAAAACCAAGGAACAAAAAACACAAGGAAAGCTAGACGTCGAAAGGCTGCAATCGCAACAGACTGCCAATGATTTCGCAACTCGACTCTCACACCTGCTCTCTGAGAGCACAACTTATCCTGAAGGAATACAGGAGCAGTGGGAGCATATCTCCAAAGCACTTCGTACTGCCGCCGAGGAAAAAATTGGTTACCGGCGGCCACGAAAAAACAACTGGTACGATGAAGAATGCCGCGTTGCAACCGAAAGAAAAGACGCTGCATATAGGGCTACGTTAAAAGCGAGCTCGACAAGAGGAGTGTGTGAACGCCATCGTGAGTTGAAAAGGGAAGCGAGACGCCTTTTCAGGAAGAAAAAGCAGAAGCAGAAAGGCGTGAGGGCGAGGAGCTTGAGCTGCTAGCCACTAGGAATAACGCCCGAAAATTTTACCAAAAAATACGGCGACAGACGGAAGGTTTTAAGACCGGGCAAACTCCTGTAGGAACGAAAACGGAGACCTTGTAACTGATGTCCAGAGAGTGCTTAGATTATGGAGGGAACACTTCTCTGCTCTCCTAAATGGAGGCAGCAATTCACCGCGCAGAGATGAAGAACCCGATGCCGCAATCGATGATGATGGAATATATGTCCCCCCGCCCGATTATGACGAAGTTAGAATAGCAATAACCAGATTGAAAAACAACAAGGGCGTGGGCGCTGATGGATTGCCTGCGGAGCTATTCAAGTACGGCGGCGAGGAGTTGGTAAGGCGCATGCAGCAGCTTCTTAGCAAAATATGGGCGGTCGAGTGCATGCCCGACGGTTGAAATCTAAGTGTTCTTTGCCCAGTCCACAAGAAGGGGGATACTGCAAAATGCACCAACTATCTTGGAATCAGCCTTCTCAATATCGCATATAAGGTCCTTTCAAGTGTATTGTGCGAAAGATTGAAGCTCACCGTAAACCGGCTGATTGGATCTTATCAGTGCGGCTTCAGACCTGGTAAATCTACCATCGACCAGATTTTCACAATGCGCCAAATCTTGGAAAAAACCCGTGAAAAAGAATCGACACACATCACCCTCTTCGTCGACTTATAAAGCCGCCTCCGACAGCACGAAAAGGAGCTGCCTATATGCCACTATGTCTGAATTTGATTTCCCCGAAAAACTTATACGGCTGTGCAAAATGACGTTGAGCAACACCATAAGCTCAATCAGAATTGGGAAGGACCTCTCCGAGCCGTTCGAAACTAAACGAGGTTTCAGACAGGGTGACTCCCTATCTTGCGATTTCTTTAATTTGATGCTGGAGAAAATTATACTAGCTGCAGAACTTAACCGCACTGGAAAAATATACTATAAAATCGTGCAATTACTGGCATATGCTGATGGCATTGATATCATCGGCCTAAACACCCGCGCTGTTAGTTCTGCTTACTCCAAACTGGAAAAGGAAGCGGTAAAGATGGGTTTGATGGTGAATGAGGACAAAACGAAGTACCTGCTGTCATCCAGCAAAGAGTCAGATCATACGCGCCTTGGCAACCACGCTATTGTTGGCAGCCATAATTTCGAAATAGTAAAAGACTTCGTTTATTTGGGAACCCACATCAACACTAGCAACAACATCAACACTGAAATACAGCGAAGAATCAATCTTGCCAATAAATGCTACTTTGGACTAGGTAGGCAATTGAAAAGTAGAGTCCTCTCTCGGCGAACGAAAATCATACTCTACAAGTCACTTATCGTACCCGTCCTGCTATATGGGGCAGAAGCATGGACCATGACATCAGCAGATGAAGCGGTTTTGAGAGTGTTCGAGAGAAAAGTTCTTCGAAAGATTTATGGACCTCTACGCTTTGGCGATGGCGAGTACCGAAGACGATTTAATGATGAGCTGTACGAGCTATACGCAGACATCAACATAGTCCAGCGAATTAAAACGCAGCGGCTGCGCTGGCTAGGCCATGTTATGCGAATGAAAGATGATGCTCCGGCCAAGAAAGTGTTTTTATCGGAACCCGCCTATGGAAGCAGAGGTAGAGGGCGGCCCCCACTCCGTTGGCAGGACCAGGTGGAAAACGGTTTAAACTCCCTTGGTGTGGCCAATTGGCGCCGGTTGGCGGAGCGAAGGAGCGACTGGCGCGCCTTGTTGGACGGCCATAACCGTTTAGACGGTTAAGCGCCAATTAAGTAAGTAAGTAAGTTAAGACGAAAGTACATAAATTTTGAGAGCGAAAGAGCGTAGCTAAGTAGGTAGCAAATCGTTTAGTAAATGATTAAACTATTATTGATGTATGTATGTTAATATGAAAACGTATAATCCGCTGGCTAAGTGGGATGAATCGGACCAAACAAATGGGTTTTTGGTGTGTTTTTCAAAATAATTTCACCATACATTGAGCGCTTTTCAGCGCCTCCAATTAAAAATATTATATTGTTATGTGATTGAATATACCATTTTAACTGGTTGTAGTACATAAGAATGCAATATCTTAACCTGAAGGCGAATTCCCAATTGGTCTATATCTCGAGTCCTTAGTTACCCAGCGAAAAGAAAAGCCCTCTTTTCGTTAGCATTTATCAACAACAAATGGATAGTCATGTAGTTCAAACACATCCTAGGGTTATCCGGGTCCACGTTTTGGTCTATATCTCGAGACTCTAGTCACGGAGGGGCATGAAAAATAATCTATACTATAGCAATTATCAACAGCTCCCATTTGCTACCCATATTGTACAAACACATCCTAGGGATACCCGGGTCCACGTTTTGGCCTATATCTCGAGACCCTGGTATCCTATTCTTAAAATTTCAAAACACAAACCATCTACTGTATAGTCAGAACAAAGTCTAAAAATTTGGTTTGAATAGGTGAGCCCGTTCTTGAGTTATAAAATCACAACGAAAAATGGCATTCATTTTTATATATATAGATTCTTGTTCTGACACCTTTGTTAATGCCGACCATATTGGCTCCGTTATCATATCCCTGCCTCGACAGTTTTGGATATCTAGATCATTTCTTTCCAGTTCTTGTAATATTGATTTTGTTAAATATTCTCCTGTTGTTTCTGCGACGGCAATAAACCTAATAAAATGTTCCTCTATCGCTCCAGTTGATAAATTGCAAACTCTTTATATTATTGACATTTCTTCAACACGGCTTACGTCCCTGGTACAATCGAGCAAGATGGCGTAGTATATTGCTTGTTTAACTCTGTGTATAATTTCGTTAATAACTGATTTAGGCATTGATGTAATTAATTCGTTTTGGATGTCGTGGCTCAGATAATGTTGAGTAAGTTGATTTTCATTAATACGTTGCATGTGCTCCCGTAGTGTCAGATCATATTTGGATAACAACTCAAATAAGTCTAGAAAATTGCCAGAGCTTTTGCTATCGTTCAATTTCAGGGATTCTCGATGAGCTCTAAATACCAAATTGTATGAGGCCAAGTAGTTTATTATATCTATCAATCTTTCAAACAAATTATACCAATACTCTCTCGTTATCCTTATCTATTGTTTTACTGTGTTTGATTCCTTTAAAGAGTTCCATCCATTTAATCATGCACTCCATGTGTCCTTGACTTTTTTCATGTCTTTGCAATATCCGACTCAGATCCTTCCAGTCACAACATGCTTCTTTTACCATCTGTGTCTGCAAATGTGAAAAAAGTCTACATGGAAAGCAGTAAATTTTATCTAGTGATGTGGAGTAAGTTAACCATCTGCGATGTTGCGTTTCGCCGTTACTCAATTTTCTAATAAAATGAAATTTAGAAAAAATGTCTTTTACTTGCGTTTTTTTTTGGGTAATTTTCATCAGATTTCTCTAGGTCTTGAGCGGGACCGTTTTGAATTAAGTCATGGCGCTGCGCATCGCTTAGTGGAAATTACCACTTCCCCGGATCTAAGGCTATTAATGGCTCGCTTAAATGAACTTCCTGCTCTTGATTTTCTGAGTCACTCATAAACTCACTTCCCAACTCTTTATTGGATTCAGATATTTTGGGTCACAGCAGATTCACTCGATGTTGAAGGTAAAGCTGTATCAGAAATTTGACTAAAAGTTTCATTCAACTGTGAAGCTGGTTCTGTTTCAGAAAGTAAAGTTTTATCACATAACTCTGGTATCAAAAAGCATGTGACGTTACGAATTTTTTAGCACTGACTGTTACTTTCATCGAAAGTACTGACCAGAGACTCTACTGGTTACCTCCTATGTCTTTCCAGTTTCTTTGCCTCGCGCAAATTGAAACTATCACCTACAAAATTCTCGGCCACATTTTTTACGACGTGGATGGAGCAACAAAGTGAACAATTGGACATCCACGTCGACGGCGTCACGCTCCCCCCAGTCAGGCACCCTAAACTCTTAGGGGTGACTTTCGACCAGGGTCCACATTTTCGGACGCACACAGACGAAATTGCTTCTAAAGTACAGGGTCGCAACAAAATTCTCAAGTCGCTTGCCGGCAGCACTTGGTGTAAAGATAAATAAACCATGATGACGACCTTCAAAGCAATAGGCCGGCCGATCTTGTGTTACGCATCGCCAATCTGGACCCCAGTTCTCCAAGATACCAACTAGAGAAAACTGGAAGCCTGTTAAAATGTAGCGCTGAGAACTGCCACGGGATGTCTCCTTATGACGTCAGAACACCATTTACATAGTGAGCCGAAAGTGCTCGGAATTAAAGAGCGAAATGAAATGCTGAACAAGCAGTTTTCCACCGGGATGTGCTCGAGGCGGCACCGCCCCCAACACGCATAAGGGAACACTTCCGTAAGCATTACAGCGAAGTCGAACCATTAGCTCCAAGGCCGTATTTAAGAGGGGAATACGAGGGGTCCCGCAAACTTATCCACACAAATACAGTGGCTACCTCTAAAAGGTCGCGTCCGGCAAACCGCGTCATCGGAGATAAATTTCCAGTAGTTGCAGAAGCAGAAGAACGCAAGCTTCCGAGGGAGACGCGTCACTCTGGCACAACTTCGGCCTGGACACTGTAATAGGTTAAACTTTTACCTGTCCAGACTTAACCCCAACATACCAACCGTATGCCCAGCATGCGGCGTGTCTCCACATGACACAAACCATCTATTCCATTGTAATGTGGAACCTACACCTCTAACAACAAATTCTCTATGGTCCAACCCTTTTAAAACTGCGCGTTTCCTTGGACTTCCGTTAGAGGACTTTGATGACAATTCTTGAGCGATCATGCCTCTTGAGCGGGCGAAACATTGTTATAACAACAACAACTCTTCTAATGCTAAATTTGCATCACTTTTTTTTCTAAGAATTTAAACTTGCAAAACGTGTCTTTAGTTGTTTTGCCAGAAATTCAAGTACAGCTGGGTATAAAAAAACTCGACCAGTTCGTATTGTATCAAAACAATAAATAGAAATGATGGCTGTTTTGAAGAATGATCAAGTTGAGTGTTTAGATGAAGATTACCTGACCTGATGATGGACCTGGCGATATATCTACGATTAAAGAAGGTGAAGAGGACGAGAATTTGATGAAAGCGCCAATTATTGACGTTGTAACGTATCTACACTGCCTACGGATAAAAGCTTGTCTAAATTGTTGCTAATTTATCGTAAAATACGTATTTGAAACAATAAATTATACGAAGTAGATGTGACAGTTTGTGACAAAGGAGTTTGTGCAAGTCGCCGTATGGAAGAAAATTTATTTCGTTTCATTTCGCGCACGAGACTCTGGACGGGGAATGCCCATGTTGTTTATAGTTAGTTAGTTTCTTAAATCTCCGATTAGCGGTGATTAAATTCTACACATTTTAACGTTGTCGTCTTGCCAGGCTAAGGGTGGATATTAGCGATTTAGTTTTTGGCTTCGATACCATGAAGTCAACACCGAGACCGATATCAACTCAATGAGTTAACATCATTGCGCCATCTGACGCCACTGTGTTTTGACGCTACGCCACGATACCATGCCCTACTTAGAGCAACTACTCCATCTGCTAGCGCAATAAGGCCAAGAGAATTTTTGGCGCTGCTCAGTAGTGTGTTAGCAGGGTATCACCCCGCGCACTGTAACACAAGTGTTATTGGTGTTACTGACGGTATTGAGTGGAAGTGTTGACTAGCAGCAAATCTCGAGAACAGATAAAATAAAATATATGGGCTATTCACGTCAGCCTGCTTATCAAGATATCTGATTAAAAATCATTTTTGTCAATGTATTTTATTTTTGTATAATGACCCCGACGGGATTCAGTAAACTTCAAGAAAGTATCCCTGAAGGGCCCCAAAATGATCCCGAAACAGTCCCGAAGAAGTCTCGAAATGACCCGGACGGATCCCGAAAACTATACAGAAATGATTCGTAAAGGTCCCAAAATGACCCGAAATGACCCTGACGGGTACCTGGACGGATCCCGAAAATCGTCCAGAAATTATACCGGAAGAGTCCCGAAATAGTCCAGAAATATGAGGATCCCCAAATGAACGCGAAAAAACCCTAATGACGCTGACGGGATTCCGGACGGATCGCGAAAATCATCCAGAAATGATGCCGGAAGGGTTCCAAAATGATGCCGAAAAGGTCCCGCAATTACCCTGACGGGTACCCGGACGGATACCGAAAATCATCCAGAAATGACCCCGGAAGGGTCTCGATATTACCCTGACGGGATTACAAATAAGGTGAAGCTAATTATAAAAGCATGTTAATAAAGCAGCAAGCGCGTTGAAGCGAATGAAGAGTTACAAACAAACATACAGGTAAAGCTAATGAAAACAATTGAAGGAGGGGGGATGGCGGGAGGAAAAGTAGAAGGAGAGGGCCACTGATAGTTTTTCCAAAATTGTTTAGATCTCGATCTGTATGATCCAGATACCAAAAATTATTCTCCCTTATCGCGAAGTTCACACGGAAAAGTGTCCGCCTTCAATTTTTTTGTTCGGATGAACTTTTTCCGCCTATCGGCAATTTCGGGCGAACAAAGGTTCACTTCGAAACAGCTGATGCTCTATTGTGAATTAGCAGTGAACAAATAATTTACTCGTAATTTTTTAAATTTTGTAAACAAGCACATATTTTCTTAAAAGACAGCAAAAATAGAGATATAAAATGTATAAAAGAATGTTTAGTATTGCACTTAGGTTGGTATTGATTGATCGCGACGAGAATATACATAAATGTGAAAGCGATTCAGAAGCAATTAAGGGACCGTTCTACTGGACTGTAAGTTATTTTCAGCACTTTTGAATAAAAAGTTAACTTTTGTTCAATTAGTTTTCGGCAATATAAAGCTAAACAGTCGGCATTCAAATACTTGCTAGATATTCTTAATAAAGTCCTTACCACCATTGTAGCAAAAATTTGGAGTTCCACCAATTGTAAAGCTGAACGCATGTCTTCGTTTTTTCGCAGAGGGAGGACATCAAAAAGGCGTTGGAAAGGACCATGAGGTGGGTCTTAGCCAATCTTGATTTAGTGAGGTACTTTTAGATGTGCTGAACATTTTGGAACCGTTTCGTTGTCCACAATGGATAACTTGGTCGTCTTTAAAAGAGCAACGTCAAACTGCACACGATTTTTATACAAAGTTCGGAATACTAGGAGTTGTAGGATGTTAGGCCCACCTCCTGTTCCCTTCGCATAAATTGCATTTTTAAACGCCTTTCGGACATATCTTTTTTGGTCATTCCATACCAAGGAAAAGATACGTTGTCATAAAAAATAGAATTTAAATACTTAGCAATAAAAGAATTTTACTTTTTTCCACTCAGCTTCACTTTTAACAGGTGGACCAAGGCTATTTAAACATAAAGTAAGCTGCTCCAGAAGTCCGGCACTTTTTCCCTATCATCTTGTCAAGCAGTATTTATTAATTTACTCCTACTAATAAAAGTACATATAACTATAAGAATATCAAATTTCAAAACAAAAACTTGCTTACATTTTGTTTTTCTCGCGTTCGCCTGTAAAATATAAACGAATCAATTTGGGTTTCCCCGCTATTCATTTCGCCCGAACAAAGAGTTGCCGATAAGGTGATATCTTTTTCGAATACGAAAAATTGTTTCGCCACCCTCTGCGATAGGGTGAACAAAAACTGTGAATATTTTCGGGTGAAAATAAAACTCGCGATAAGGGTGATTGATTTAGGAGAAAATGTAAATGCAGTTATAACAATTTATATATTGTACACGAGAGGGGGAGAGGGGAGGGCGGGGGGTCCCTGCTCACTTTGTAAGCCCTCGACTTATTTGACCCATTGAGTTTGTAATATTGGTTAAGGCGAGTATACGTAAAGTTATAATGTGTGAAAATGATTAAAAAGTAATTGTTCGAAGGAGTCGTGGGACCCCCACCACCTTTCCATGTTCGAAAAAATTTCGCTAGTAGACTATTGTCTGTGTCCCAAATTTTATGAATCCGTGTAGCCGTTCTGGTGTGATTCAGTCACAAAGAGGAAAAATTACAATAATTAAATTATAACTGTTACTAGGGGGCGGGGACCCCACCCCTTTTGAAAAATATATAGCTAGTAGATCCTTCTAGACTATTGGCTATATGTGCTAAATTTCATCCAAATCCGTCCAGCCGTTCTTGCGTGATTGAGTCACAAAGACAAACGTCTGGACAAACATCCAAATATCCAAACTTAACCATTTATATTATAAAATAGATATTAGATTAGCGGTACCTGACAGATGATGATCTGGGTCACTCTGGTCCACATTTTGGTCGATATATCGAAAACGACTTCACATATACAACTAAGGGACACGCCCTTTTGAAACCCTCTTTAATACCTTTAATTTGATACTCATGTCATACAAACACATTCCATTTATAATATTGTTACGAATATTAGCAAGACTAAGGGGTACTGCCATCTCTAAGCCGATGCTAAGCAGTGACTTGACGCACATAAATAATTCAATCATTATGTACGTACACGCAGCGGAGAAGCAACGCACAGATGCAGATATCTTATCTGAGATATGCAATATAATTGTGGAAGTGTTGCTCACAAACACTCGCGCATGAGCTGTGAGAGAAGCTATAAAAATTGTGCATCTGTAGTTATAGCTGAGAAACTTATAGCAGATAACCAACTATTAGATTCTAGAACAGAACCACCTAGAAATGTCAACGAGTTAACCAAACAGTATAAATGTAGACCTACCTGATGATGACGCGAAAGCGCCTAAATGCATAGAGGGAAAAAGTAAAAACTTTTTGTTTTTTCTTTATTAATCTACCCAGCAATCATTTTAAAAAGAGTTTGGCCCAACTAAAAACTAACTAAATTTATTTATAACAATTAATGGCAAATTTGCCCGAAAATGTTTTTGCATTTGCAGATTTAATCCTCATTTTAGATAAAGTGCGTCTTATACTGAACAAAAAAAAATAAATTTGCTACAAAAATACCTATAACATTAAATTTTTTATATTGTCTTTTATGCTAATTTATTTTATTCTTATTTTAGTTTATTATATATTCTTTTATTTCAAATTAGTTTATTATTATTTAAATGCAACTTCACTGAATCGAAAATTGAAAAAAAAATACAACTAAGGGCCACGCCCTTTTAAAGCCCTCTTTAATACCTTTAATTTAGGGTATCATACAAACACATTCCAGGGTTATCTTAGGTTCATTTTCCCACATGGTGATTTCCCCTTATTTTGTGTCCAAAGGTCTCAGCTGAGTATGTAATATTCGGATACACCCGAACTTAGCCTTCCTTACTTGTTTAATGTGGTATCTATTCATTGGTTCATGTAAGCGTAATTTTCTTGATTTTGCTGGACCGGCCCACCAATCTATACTAGGCACGTACAATTTTAAATACCAAAAAATATTTGATATAGTAAGCAAACTATCATTGCGGATACGTGGTACACTATGAGCGGTATTAAAGAAGAACATAGCAATCAACACAAAAAACGATAACAAGCAAACAAGCAATATGCATACGAATACAAACAAGTAAAGGTGTGTAAGTTTCGGGTGTAACCGAACATTATATACTCAGCGTGAACTTTAATTGTAGATTTCATTCGAGATAAATTACTTTCTACATGACACGTGGCACCGCCCGTTAAAAAAAATGTATACCCATTTCCTCTGACAATAAAACTTGATAAGTGAAATATCATTGATTCAAAACTATTTTTTGCTAAGTTATAGCTTATTATTCTAGTCCACGACCCTTTTAAACTTGTTTTATATCTAAGTTGCCTTGGTTTTTAACCGATCCCGTCCATTTTTACTAGACATATATTCTGCTATAAGGAAAATCTGTGCACACAATTTCATTAAGATATGTTAAAATTGCTTAGTCATAAAAGGGGCGGTATCACGCCCATTTTTTTAAATTTGAAGTTTTTCCTATTTATTGTTATAAATCCGCTTGGGAAATGAAATACCGCTGATATAAAGCTCTTTTTTGCAAAGATATATCTTATTTTATTCGTTCACGACATTATTAAAAATCTTTTGTATAAAAGTGGGCGTGGTCCTTAACCTTACTGATGATTTTGATATATGGAAGTCTATATCTATCTCGATTCCTTTATACCTGTAGAACCAACCGTTATCCAATCAAAGTTGTGTGCAAACCACGCTGAGTATATAAATGAAAAATAAAAAAATGTTTAGACAAACGACTTTGTTTTCTTGTCACACTTATGCTGCTACAATCACAAAAATTTAGTAGGCTGTCTTTTTTCCAATTCAAAACTCATTTTTTTTTCACAACAAAGTTTTGTATAAATAGCACCCACAAATTTCAACTTCCTACACTTTAAACTTAAAAAACAACGGAAAATCTAAAACAAAAATGTATTTACGCAATTCTCTCGCGATTCTTTTTGTCTTCCTTAACTGCCATTTTATTAATACTAATACGCAATATCGCGTTCAAGGTGGCATTACTTGGGATATAAAAGACAGCAAATATTTGGTGGCAATATTTTATGAAAAAATGTATCATTGCGTTGGAACTTTAATAACTTTGCAGAAGGTGCTTACATCTGCAGTTTGCTTGGCAAATTTAGATACGACTCACATAATTGTAGCAGCTGGTATAACCAATTTAGAGCGATCAAGTTTATTTCGCGATGGGAAGCGTATAATGAGGCCAAGTGATTGCGATGCGAGAATGGTAGAAATGGATTTAGCTGTGATTGTATTGAATAAACCCTACACCAAGACTGAAAGAATAGAACCAATACGTATTTGCGAAACTGAATTAAACCCGGACGTAAAATTGCGAGTTAGTGGATGGGGTTCGAAAACTGCAGACATTAAGGGAATGTGGCATATACTCCAATCTGCTGAATTTGAAGTATTCCCAAGGGACATTTGTGCGAGTTATTATGAGGCGTTAGAGAAAAATTTTCCAACAACAGCAATTTGTTTAACACATCACACAAGTGATACGTGTTGGGGAGATGCTGGTGCACCGGCCGTTGCGGAAGAAAAACTTTATGCGGTGCTATCAGGAACGATGGAACCTTTGAACCGCAATTATCCGACATTATACACAAATATGAATAATGATGATGTTAAAGAATTTATGCGATATGTGTTTTTGAAAAAGCAGCCGAGATGTGGTAAAGTTCAATAAGCAGTCCAAATGGCAATATTTCTTTTTGTTATTTACAAATAAATAATAGAATATGTAAATGTGATTTAAAAAAAATTTTTTGGTTGTAGGCAATTAAAGTGTGCCGCATGTAAATGCCTTAGGTTGTGAGATCTAACTTAAAACATAGCTTAAATAACGAAATAAGTGAGGCAAACTTGACCGATCTATCGGTATACAACAGCTGATCAAACCAAACTTATGGAAATCAATGTATTTGTTATTGATATCATTGCAGGTTAGGCTAGGTTGAACTGGCCGGTCCATGAGGACCTCACATAGACTGAATGAGTCCGTAGTGTTACCAGAAGTTTGTTTTAACGACCAAACTTAAAAACCAGGACCTTTGTTATAAAATAACTCCGTCCTCTTGGCAAAAACTAGATGCTTTCTAGGACTTACGCCACTTGCTGCTTCTAGATCTTAGCCTGACAAGCGCAGGGCATGCGCACAAAACCTGTTCGATCGTTTCCTCCTCTAAACCGTACATCTGCTATCACTGATCAAGCCTAATTTAAAGGCATGCAACGCCAGAGGGCAGTGTCTAGTCAGAATACCCGTCATGAGCCTGCAGTCCTCCGTTTTTAATGATAGGACCAACTTTGTTAGTCTAATATTGTAGGATTATTGTCTTAATTGCTGCTTGACTGTCAATTTAAAAGTTAACACGGTTGCAGCTTAAGCTATTGTGTTCCAGGGTTTCTACTGCTTTGGTTACGGCTAATATTTCCGCTTGGAAAACACTACAGTAATCTGGCAGCCTGTAGGATCTGCTTATTTCCAGATCAGCACAGTATACCGCAGATCCTACTTCTTCCACTACTCTGGAACCATCTGTGTACACATATATCGCCTCGTCCACCATTTGAGCACCCCTGCGTCAACCATCCACCTCTATTGTGGCTTTAAGATCGCCCTCGAAGCGCAGATAGGGAATCAGGTAGCCTGTTCGTCCTGTGATTGATGACACTATACTACTATGGCCGTATGGTCGGCGCTCAAGCTGCCCCGAGGCACTGAGACAGGTTGCAGCTGTTACCGCTATGTTGTTTGCTACCAGGACTACAGGTAGAATGTGCAGAATGGCATACAGTGCCGCCGTCGGGGTTGTTTTCAGTGCTCCTTTGATGCTAAGCATTGATAGTCTGCATATATTTTGAGATATCTTGATATAATTTGGTGAGCGGGTGTATTTAGGTGTCTATTTACACATTTGCCGGAACCGGCCGAATCGGACCACTATAGCATATACATATATCCTCCATAAAACCGATTTTTCAGAAAAAGAGGATTTTCGTCATATCATCCGCAATTTATCAGACTAAAGCTTCAAACTTCGCCATATGCTTTCGTATATTGCGCATATTGTTGTCTTAAAAATGAATGAGATTGGGCGTATACATATCATATATCCCCCACGATTGTTCAGATAAGAGACTTTTCGTAATTATCGCCCCATTTTCAGAGCTAGAGGCTTCAAGTTTCAACGAATGTTTACGTATATAGCATATATTGTTGTCTGAAAAAAATCACAGAGATCGGTGGTATACATAGTATACATATGTATAGTGGTATATATATATATATATATATATATACTCGCAATTTCAGCCTCATTTTAATAGCTAGAAGCTTAAAATTTCATCAAATACTTACGTTTACGTCATATATTGCTGAAATACGTGATTTGTAGTCATAGTTTTTACCAGGGCTGCAAACTGGTTCGAACCGAACCGGTTTATGAACCGAACCACCCGCTATTTTTGGGCTTTGAACCGAACCACGAACCGAACCGTTTTTTTTCTTCACTCGAAAAACCGAACCGAAAAACACCCAAAAAATGGTTCGGTTCGGTTCAAAATAAAGTTTCAACAAAAATGACTTAACTTATTTAGTTCCCCACTGTGCTCGAAAATACAACTCTAAGGCCCGGTGTTTCAGTAGTTGGTTAAGCTAAGCTTAAAGTAAGTTTGCTTGAACTCTAGTCAAATTTAAACTCCAGTTAAACTACTGAGCAGTTTTTCAGTAACAGTTTAAGGCCGCCTTTGGGGTATGGTTGTTTGTGCGGCAACATTGCTTTTTTATTATCTAGATAATTTGTAGATACGGCAACAGCTGGATTTTGTTTACCCAGCAAACATGGATAAAAGTTTTCCAGAGAAATTATATATACAGTTCCGGTATCCAACATCATTATTTAATTATTTTTAAACCATATAGTTCTTGTGTTTATATCCAACTTCATTCTCCAATCACTATCCAACTTTTGAGAAATTTTGTAAAATTAAAAGTTTTCGAGTTGTTTTCCAATTAATATCCCAATTTCTAAAGATCTTGCGAAATGTACAGTTCTCAAATTAATATTCAACAAGTTTCTCCAGTTGATATCCTACATTGGATATCGAGTTAAGGTGAAGTTGTAAAAAAATCTCCAAGGTGGTACCACCAAAGAAAATAGCTATTTATTGTGAGCAGTGCACGGACTTTACCACTTTATTGTAGATCTACCAACTTTTTAGCCCATTTTCATGTTCTACCACCAAAGCCCAAAAATCCACCAACATTTGCCTTTGTAAGGAAATTAAGATACGATTCAATTTCGAAGACGAAAAATTACACCTTTTGGAATATTTTGATGCAACACATATTCATTCTAGTCAAATGACAATGATTGTTCCCTTACTTAAAGCTTTTCCATTTCACAAGACTTCCATGGAAATTCCTAACAACAAATGGCGATCATTAATGTTAAATTATAAGGAAAAAATAGAAAAGACATATCATTTCTATTTTCCGACGATATTCTTAAAGGATGGAAAAAATTGGGAACTGAAGAGAGTCTTCTAGAAGAAAATTTGTTTGAAAATTTGAGTGAATAAATGTGCTCCTTAGCAATATTACCTCACAGTAGTGCAATCGCAGAAGGGTGGTTCTCTATAATGAACGACCGTCAAGCGTAATGTATTAAATATACCAAGCATTTCCAATTTAATATTAATAAAAGAGTATTGTATCGGACGGACTTTATTACAGCCTCCAATTGAATTAATAAGATTTTATCAAAAATTTTAATTTGTAGAAGGTGATTTTGTTCCTTGTATTTAATAACACCCATATGGCACTAGATTATTCTTTTTTTCTTACAATTTTGTTTGTTGAAAATTTAGTTTTTATTTTGAATTTGTGCACAGATTCAATACAAGAAATAAATTTGTTTATGAAAGAAATGTCATTTACTCGCAAATTTTTTCCTGCGCTATTTTCATCAGATTTTTATGAATAATTTTGAGCGAAAATAAAAAAGTTTTAAGTAAACGATAACATGCCAGTGTGACAGAAAAATACTGGTAAATTGGAAAATTGTTGTTGTAATTAGACGTATCGGTAAAGTTTCGTAAGTATTTCAAGCTCAAAATACAGGAAAAGAGCAAGTGTCATATAGGCATAAGCTATGTATGTATATACAAATTTACATGATTGTTTGATTTTGTTTTGTTTGCATGTTTTTTAGTGTTCTTTCCATTAAATGGGCTTTATTTGTTTTACAATAAATTATGAATTGTCTTGTACAAATATAAAGAGTGGAAAAAAAATCTACCAACTTCTACCACTATTTTAATTTTTCGTCTACCAACATTCTCTTTTTAAAGGTCCGTGCACTGATTGTGAGACATAAACACCTAATTGATAGCAGTAATGAGGCGTAAGTAATCAAAAATAAATTATATAGGCGGCCGCCGTGGTGTGATGATAGCGTGCTCCGCCTACCACACCGAAGGTCCTGGGTTCATGCCCCGGGAAAAGCAACATCAAAATTTTAGATACAAGGTGTTTCAATTAGAACCCACTTTTTCTAAGCGGAATTGCCCCTCGGCAGTGTTTCGCAAGCACTCCGTTTGTATTTCTGCCATGAAAACGTATCAGTGAAAGACTTATCTGCCTTGCAGATGCCGTTCGGAGTCGCCATAAAACAAGTAGATCCCGTTCGGTCAATTTATAGGAAAAATTAAAAGGAGCACGACGCAATTTGGAAGAGAAGCCCTGCCTAAAATCTCTTCGGAGGTTAGCGTGTCACATTTATTTATTTTTTCAAATATATACATATATTTCATTTTATTTTTGTGAAAATACTGTAGTATGGAATCTTACATTTGAGTCCAGTTAAAGAACCACCAGTTGTTAATTAAATTTGTTCAACTTACGTAATAGCATTTTTTGCTTTATAAAAAAATCCCTCTTTTGCTGAGTACGCTATGATCCTCGAGTTGAGCCACTGTTTCGAAACAACTCTTGAGATTTTAGAAGTATACCTAGTTATCAACATGAGCTTTAATGGTACTCAAGCCCAAATGCTTATTGGGTATATTCGACGCCATTTGGAACGAACGTAAATCACCGATAGGTTAAGTAGAGTTTAACCCAGCCACATCGGCCGCTTAAGCTCAGCTTAAACTTCAGTTAAAGTAGACTGAAAAACTTCAGAATAAGTTTAAGCGTAGTCTAACTGAAAAACCGGGCCTAAGATAAAATTGTGTACATTTTTTCTCGATGGCAACGCTGTGAGTTGTCACTTTAGATAGTAATAGCGTGTACTGCAGGGATGCACCTTAACGTTAAGCTAATCGTTTATCAAAAAATTTCCACCGTTTCCGTTGAAACACTTCGAAATATTATCGATAAAGAAATTATCAAGATAAATTGTATCTCGTTTTTAACCGAAACGAAAAGCTTTCGTTAACGTTAAAAACGTTAACGAAAACGTGATACTTTATGTTTGAATTGTGCTGGCAATGCTATAGCCATGGTGAAGCCGTAAGGTGGCAACAACGAGCGCACATACACACACAAACTCTATGTAATTTGTTTGTGTAATTCGTTGGTGGTAATGTCAAAAATACTCTGAGAAATGTTTGTACTGTCAAAATTCATGAGAAAAGTTGCAATCAGCTTGGATAATGCTTTCACCTTTAATAACTCCGCCATCAATCAGCTTTGCCAGCATAGTTTGAAATTAATAATCAACATAAACGATTTGATTTCGTTTTGATATGGCAGAAAACGAAACGAAATCATTTCGTTAATTTGACGATCTTAACGTTAATAAACGAAACGAAATGACTTCGTTTCGTTTATTAACGTTGATTATCGTAACGAAATGATATCGTTTCGTTGGTTAAGCATGCCTGGTGTACTGTTTGCGCCTGTGGTCAAAAGCTTGTGAAAAAATAAACAAATTTACAAAATGAGTTCGAACCCCGTGCATAACAACTTTGTATATGAAAGAGCTTTTTCATTTTTCATTTATAACGTTTTTTTTTATTTATAACATAGTCCGAACTATTACACAAACCACATACATATGTAGGTATGTATACTTATAAAAGTCCGGCGGCCACCGTGGAGTGATGGTAGCGTGCTCCGCCTATCATACCGTATGCCCTGGGTTCGCACCCCGGGCAAAGCAACATCAAAATTTTAGAAATAAGGTTTTTCAATTAGAAGACAATTTTTCTAAGCGGGGTCGCCCCTCGACAGTGTTTGGCAAGCGCTCCGGGTGTATTTCTGCCATGAAAAGCTCTCAGTGAAAACTCATCTGCCTTGCAGATGCCGTTCGGAGTCGGCATAAAACATGTAGGTCCCGTCCGGCCAATTTGTAGGGAAAATCAAGAGGAGCACGACGCAAATTGGAAGAGAAGCTCGGCCTAAGATCTCTTCGGAGGTTATCGCGCCTTACATTTATTTTTTTATTTTATACTTATAAAAATTTTGAAGTTAAATTAATCAAATTTTCATCAATTTTCGAAACTTTTTGTTAACAGTTTTTAGAAAATTTCTGAATGTGCAGTTTTGAAGCTCACCCAATTGTAGTGTAATAGTGTGCAAGTGTCAAGTAGATGAGAATAACTGTTAATTTAAAAAAAAATGTTCCCCGAGGGTGTTGCCCATATCTTCCATATAAAAACAAATTTTGTTCATTGCGGTGTATGGAAAAAAATGCGAACACCCTCTTGAAATTTGCACATTATTACACTACAGTTAGATGAGCTACAAAAATGCACACTCAGAAATTTTTTGAAAGTTTTTAATAAGTGTGGAAAACTGATGAAAATTTGATAATTGTTGGGAGCGTTGTGTAAGCTTTGAAATGTATATATATATAGTTTGTGTATAGTTAGAATGATATCTAAATTGGAATTATTAAAAACTAATAAATAAATAAATTTGGGAACAACGGAGACCATATTATTTTTCACATAACCGTATATCAGCATTTATAAGCTTAATGCCTAAGAAAAGCGAATAAGACATTTACATTTTAATGCATATATCTTTTAGTTTGTGTAGTAGTCTCGCATCTAAAATTTACTAGGTATGTTTTATATGTATATTGAAAGCATCTAATTGAATACTTTTTCGTCTCTTAAAAATACGACTACTTTCTTATGTGCAGAATATATGCGTTGTAAATACACCCTATAGGCACAGTCATGCATTCTACCATTTTCGTTCCTTAAATTTTATAATACATAATCAACAAACCGTTTTGATAAGTTTTATAAATAAATATATATGTACATGGATTTGACCTCAATAACTGTATTTTATTTGTGTGCTTAGTAGGTACATATCGATGGTTGGTTGCACACAGATCCCAAGTGACGAATTTCAAATTTTGTATACTATCAAAACTTAGTATTAAACGTTTGAACCACTTGAACCGAACCGGTTCAGCGGTTCAGAGGTAGATGCGAACCCGTTCACGAACCGGCTCAAGTTTTGCCTGAGTGGTTCGAACCACTGAACCGAATCGCTTCGATTTTCGAAGCAGTTTTTCGGCCCTGATTTTTACATGCAGACCACAAAAAAGGTGAAACTTCGCATCCTCACACAAAGTACCTACCTATTTCTGAACGGTTTTATTTAGCTTGACTTGACAGGCTGGCCGGCACGAATTTTGTAATTGAAATTTAAGTAACTTCCCGATAAGCTTGAAACTTGGAATATAGTTCAGAACTCGACGACAATGCGATAGGTGGAGCATGGTTCGAAATATTTAAAAAAATCATATTTGTGGTCCGATTTAGCTCATATTTGTATTAAAACCCGATTAAATAATAAAACGTTCCGAGTTATGTTTATGTAATTTAATAAAAGTAATTGAATTTGACATTTATGTTTAAAGAAAGAATAGAAAATAGAAATTCATATGCCGATTGTCGTGAGCTTATGCACGCTCGCACGTCTGCACTCTTCGAATGTTCACCCGTAACTAACTGTCTTTGACATTTGGAACAAATATTACATACAGTCCGGTAGATGTTGCATCAAAATATTTTGGAGTTGGAGGAGGGACAAGCATACGTGGCGCAGAGTAGAGTAAAGTCTTTAGAAGTATTATATATTGAGGACTTAGATTGTAACAAATTGTCAAGAAGGATTCCTTGTAATAAGGAGTCACTAAATCAACTAAATAGAATGAGAAATAATAAGCTATTAAGTAGAGACTAAATACTTGAAAATAAAATAATTAAAAAACAACTTTTAAGTTAAACGGTTTTATTGAAAACAATACATACATGAAATAATAATAATATTAAAAGCTAGAAAATAATTAGTTAGGTCCTAGGTACTAGTCATCACACTCCTCATCAATCTAGGGCGTTGATCAGACAATTAAATAAAATCGTTGGACGCCTCAAGTTTTATACTCAGTTGAGCAGAGCTCACAGAGTATATTAAGTTTGATTGCATAACGGTTGGTTGTACAGGTATAAAGGAATAGAGATAGATATAGACTTCCATTTATCAAAATCATCAGGATCGAAAAAAAATTTGATTGAGCCATGTCCGTCCGTCCGTCCGTTAACACGATAACTTGAGTAAATTTTGAGGTATCTTGATGAAATTTGGCATGCAGGTTCCTGAGCCCTCATCTCAGATCTCTATTTAAAATGAACGATATCGGACTATAACCACGCCCACTTTTTCGATATCGAAAATTTCGAAAAACCGAAAAAGTGCAATAATTCATTACCAAAGACAGATAAAGCGATGAAATTTGGTACGTGAGTTGAACTTATGATGCAGAATAGAAACTTAGTAAAATTTTGGACAATGGGCGTGGCACCGCCCACTTTTAAAAGAAGGTAATTTAAAACTTTTGTAAGCTGTAATTTGGCAGTCGTTGAAGATATCATGATGAAAATTGACAGGAACGTTACTCCTATTACTATATGTACGCGTAATAAAAATTAGCAAAATCGGAGAAGGACCACGCCCGCTTTAAAAAAAATTTTTTTAAAGTAAAATTTTAACAAAAATTTAATATCTTTACAGTAGGGGGACTCATGATAGCATATAAACTTATAAGGTGTAAAATTATATCCATTTACACACGCGGTTATATGAACGCACCTAGTAATACTCTTGATAAACTTGATTGTTTTTCAGCTGTATTATTGCCAAAAAAAAAGTTTTTTGATTGTTATACAAATTAAAAAATACCAAGATTAAGTGAAAAATCAAAACCAAAACGCCTTTACTTGCTGATGTTGGAGATTTCTGATGAAAATGCCGGCTGTAATGTCTGCAAGGTTGCATTCCTTGGAGTTTACCGCGTTTACACAATGAAAGTGCGCGTAAATTTATACAAATTGTGTAAATGATTTTTCATACAAAATTTGACAGCTCGTTTACGTACTAGATAAATTTATACGTTTACACACTTTATAAGGCATTTATACGGTTACATGAGTCCCCCTAGTATATAAGTAAATAATGTCAACATTCAACTCCAGTAATGATATGGTGCAACAAAGTACAAAAATTAAAGAAAATTTCCAAATGGGCGTGGCTCCGCCATTTTTCATTTAATTTGTCTAGGATACTTTTAATGCCATAAGTCGAACAAAAATTTACCAATCCTTTTGAAATTTAGTAGGGCATAGATTTTATGACGCTAACTGTTTTCTGTGAAAATGGGCGAAATCGGTGCAAGCCACGCCCAGTTTTTATACACAGTCGTTCGTCTGTCCTTCCGCATGGCCGTTAACACGATAACTAGAGCAAAAATCGACATATCTTTACTGAACTTAGTTCACGTACTTATCTGAACTTACTTTATCTTGGTATAAAAAATTAAGGAAATCCGACTATGACCACGCCCACTTTTTCGATATCGAAAATTACGAAAAATGAAAAAAATGCCATAATTCTATACCAAATACGAAAAAAGGGATGAAACATGGTAATTGGATTGGTTTATGGACGCGAAATATAACTTTGGAAAAAACTTTGTAAAATGGTTGTGACACCTACCATATTAAGTAGAAGAAAATGAAAAAGTTCTGCAGGGCGAAATAAAAACCCTTGAAATCTTTGCAGGTATTACATATATAAATAAATTAGCGGTACCCAACAGATGATGTTCTGGGTCACCCTGGTCCACATTTTGGTCGATATCTGGAAAACGCCTTCACATATACAACTACCACCACTCCTTTTTAAAACTCTCATTAATACCTTTAATTTGATACCAATATCGTACAAACAAATTCTAGAGTCAACCCTGATCCACCTTTATGGCTATATCCCTAAATGGCGTCCACCTATAGAACTATGGCCCACTCCCTCATAAAATACTCTTTAATGCCTTTAATTTGATACACATGTCATACAAACACATTCCAGGGTTTCCCTCGGTTCGTTTTCCTACATTGTTATTTTCCCTTATGTTCTCACCATAGCTCTCAACTGAGTATGTAATGTTCGGTTACACCCGAACTTAACCTTCCTTACTTGTTATTGATAGTCATAAGTAAGACCAACTGAACCTTAATCGGATTATGCTACGCCTCACATTTTTAGAAATTTCACGCGCCTAAAGCTTTTATTTAATTCTCTGATCAACGCCCTAGATTGATGAGGAGTGTGATGACTAGTACCTAGGACCTACCTAATTATTTTCTAGCTTTTAATATTATTATTACTTCATGTAAGTATTGTTTTCAATAAAACCGTTTAACTTAAAACTTGTTTTTTAATTATTTTATTTTCAAGTATTTAGTCTCTATTTAATAGCTTATTATTTCTCATTCTATTTAGTAGATTTAGTGACTCATTATTACAAGGAATCCTTCTTGACAATTTGTTACAATTTAAGTCCTCAATATATAATCCTTCCAAAGACTTTACTCAGCTCGGCGCCCCGTATGCTTGTCCCTCCTCCAACTCCAAAATATTTCGACCCATGCGCCAGCTATCGGATTTTTTCTTATTATTGTATTGTCATCGGGTTCTGAACTATATTCCAAGTTTCAAGCTTATAGCTTATCGGGAAGTTACTTAAATTTCAATTACAAAATTCGTGCCAACCAGCCAACCAGCTAAATAAAGTCAACCTAAAATAAAACCGTTTAAAAATACGGTAATTCTACACATATCAATTTGATAACACAATTCAGTTGTGCAAACACATACATATATAAACAAACAAGTACATGGAAATTCCCAAGGATTTTTAAGAATTAATGAGCTTAACACCGGTAAATATTATTGTTATTCAATTATTATTTGGGTTTTATTGAGAAAAACTAAAAAGAAGGAAACATTTACTGTCATATTGCGGTTGTACCATTTCGAAAACCGCCACGTAATCATCGTCAGGCAATTTCGTAATGTTATCAAAGATTTCACCGTGATTCGAACCGCGAATCACGCGGTGAAACTGCAGTTGCCTTAACCACTAGGCTATCCTGCTGGTATTTGTTTCCTGGATTAATTCAGTTTATCTTATTTCTGATGATGATTACGTGGCGGTTTTCGAAATAGTACAACCGCAATATGACAGTAAATGTTTCTTTCTTTCTTTTCAGTTTCTCTTAGAAAAACATAAGAATTGAATATTCAATTATTACAAGCCGGTGTTCATAACGCGTCTACATGAAAAACTGTTTATCTGACAGGGCTTCAAGAGAATAATAATAGGGATTAAAGCGCTTCTCAAGGCATCCGGATCTATGTACCGGAGCGACTCGGGATTTTTCCTGACCAAGGGCTTTCATTTCAGTGTAACCCCATTTAATTTGTTGCGTCCCTCCCTCAAATTGTCATCCTCCCAGCAGATCCTTGCAGCAGGACTGCGCCATACTCTCCTGCTCCAGGAAGGTATCGAACCCAATCCGGGTCCTTCACCTGACCCCGGTCCTGAAAAATGGTTCTGCTGCGTTTGTCGGAAAATAATCTTTTTAGGACGATCACACTCTTCTAATTGTGTCACGTGCAAGGGATGGTTGTATCGGACAGGGTGTTCTGGGATAGACCCCAAACCCCGACGTCCTCGTAACTTTTATAAATCTTTTGTGGCTTCTTGCTATTCACGCCCAAGGGCGCCCCGTAGTCGGCACCTTAGCGCCAGCTCAATGCAGCTCGACGGGTTTCATTGCGCCATGCTACCAGGCCGCAAACCCAACTACACCGGGTACCCCAATGCTTACCCAGGTATGTCCAGTCCCAGGGCCACAACAGCAATTGTGTCCTGGCCTGCCTCAACGCAGGCGTAGTCGCCCGTCACTTACTCCCTACAGTGATGACGTCTGCTGCGTTGCACTTCAGAATTCTGCAGTTAAACTGTAATAGATTAACTGGGAAAACCACGGATATAGTCGATTTCATGAAGCGGCATAACATCCGTATTGCTGCGGCATAACATCCGTTGCTGTTGGATGAAAAAAAATGCGCGAGCATTTTTTGCCGACAATATGCATTCTACTGTTGACAAAGTTAGACGGCGGGCCAACAGACGCGCACATAAACATAAATTCAGCGCGTCTCCAATTACCATAACCGTCAAAGAGGTTGAGGATGCCATCGTTCATGCTAAAGCATCTAAAGCAGTGGGACCAGACGGCATAGCCATGTAGATGGTTAAAAACCTAAGCAAAGAGGGATTTAGTTATCTAGCACATGTCTTCAACTTGTCCCTTTCCGCCTTTGTTATCCCCGAAAAATGGAAAATGGCCAAGGTGGCCCGTACTAAAGCCTGGGAAACCAGCTAACATAGGAGATTCTTATCGTCCGATATCACTCCTATCGCCAGTAGCCAAGACACTTGAAGCCATTCTGCTTCCTCACTTTAATGCAAATTTGCAACTAGCCAATCATCAGCATGGCTTCCGAAAATTACTTAGCGGAACCACCCCGCTAAATGCCATTAGTACTCAGATAAATTGCGGATTAAATCAAAACCCCACCGTAGGACAGTATTCGTTACGTTAGACCTGTCAAAAGCTTTTGATACGGTCAACCATGGCATGTTACTGCAAGACCTGGAAGGGTCTCCCCTTCCCCCAAGTCTTAAAAGGTGGACCGCAAATTATCTGTCTGGTCGGCAAGCATCGGTGCAACTCAGGAATGTAACATCCAAACCAAGAAGAACTAAAGAAGGGGTGCCACAGGGTGTCCTATCCCCACTTTCGTTTAACTTATATATATCAAAGTTACCTTCGCCACCAGAAGGAGTCAGTATCGTTTCCTGCGTCGTTGAAACCCAGAGATCGATGAGCTTTGTAACAAAATAAACAGCTATCTCACTGATTTCACCGGTTTCTTCGCCTCGCGAAACCTGACGTTATCACCGACTAAATCAACGGCGAACTTATTTACAACATGGACGCGCCAAATATCGACCATATTGTCCAAGGAAATTTGCTGTTTCAACAGGGGTGGACCATAATAAGAGGGGTGTTAGAGGCGTTGGTTCCACAATACAGTTAAGGAGATGGTTGGTGTCATGTTGGGACACGTTACAAGCAGGACATATGTTTTGTATGTCGGGGTTGATTCTGGATAGGTAAGAGTTTAACCTGTTACAGTATCCAGATCGAAGTTGAGCTAGAGTGACTCGCGTTTCCCTAGGGAGTGTGCGTTCCTCTTCTGCAAGTTTTGGCTATTGTTCTTTGAGTACAGCATTCGTCAGGGAATTCCTGGCATAGAGGTCCGACGCCTGTTTGTGGAGTTCACTGCTTGTATTTTTGGATGCATACGGCTGTGTTCTCAGGTGCCGTATTTCCTCATAATGCATATGGAGAAGGCCCCTTAAGCAATTGGGCGGTGTAGCCTCATCAATCAGATGTCTGTTGGGACGCCCAAGTTTCTGGGTATTCAACGAGTATTGGACCCTACCTTTTTAAGAAATCCAGTAAATCTTTCCATCTGTTTATCACTGTGTGCTTATCTCCCCGACAGCGAGTTTTTGCGATTTGTTGGGCCACGTAAGTTCGAGCAGTGTTGTTGCTCAAAATTTGTATCAATTTGATAACAAAATTCAACTATGTAAATATACATATATATAAACAAACAATTACGTGTTCATTTCATTTGGCTGGATCACATCTGTTTTTTTTACTCATGGCGAACCTTTGCGAGGTGCCAGCACGGTGACAGCTGATTTATACTTTTTTAATATGATTCAACTTCCGGGGCAGTAGGATTTTGATATTAGTCCATCGATTTACAAAAACAAAGTACATGGCACTTTTATTTATGTGTGTAGGTATGTCACCGTGCTGCCACCTTGAATGGTTCCGCCATAGTTTAGCTAATTTAAAACAAGTAAGGATGAGACTGTGTACGGCTGTGCCGAAGATTTCATACCCTTCATGAATGGGGCTGAACAATAATCTTATCCCATTCGTAATCTCCAAATAATCGGCTGTATAAGGTAAGAAATATACAGTTAACAGGTGTACATACCTAAACGGTTTTTAAGATAAATATTGTAACGATTTTACTGAAATTCCGCTTATTTCACACCTTCTTCTAACGTTCGTATCGCTGAACTCTTGAATAAATAACTCCAATATTCAATAATGCAAAATGGCCTTTATTAAAGTACTTCACAATAACACTGATACTTCACAACCAATAGCTTGCTTAAATCAAACTGATTCCATGATTGCTCAGCTTGCGCTCTTTTATACTCTTCGATTTCCTCGTTCGCAAACTTCTAGGCGTTTCTAGAATTTACTACTTAGTTACCAGCTATAAAATTACCAGCTACAGATGCACGTTTATAGCTTCTCATATGCGCGTGTGTATGCGTGTGATACTTGCATAAATAATTGCCTATTTAGAGCATCTCAGATAAGATATATGCATGTGTTTGTGCGTTTTTCTCCGCTGCGCGTACCTATGTACATATGTGTAGACATAATGATTGATTTGTTTATATAGATACGAGTGACTGCTTAGTATCGGCTTAGAGATGGTAGTATCCCTTAGTGTTGCTAATATTCGTCACAGCATAAAATAAAAAATAGGTAGGTACTTTGTGCGAGGATGCAAAGTTTCACGTTTTTTGTGGTCTGCATGTAAAAACTATGTCTACAAATCACGTATTTCAGCAATATATGACGTAAACGTAAGTATTTGATGAAATTTGAAGCTTCTAACCGTAAAAAAGTGGCAAAAATGATAGTGTAAGGGTAAAATTCCCCATATCACCTTGCCACCGTAACATCTGGCAACACCGTTGCTCTCAATGCTAAGATGTCATTGTGAATACCATAAACAGAAAGAATAAAAGACACCATAATATGTTATAAGCTATTATAAGGTAGCATGTAAGAAAGAATAAGATATATGTGGGGTGAAACATGAAAATGACGATTGGCAAGAGGGACATCGGCATTTTCATGTTTCACCGCCATCATTATATATTCGACATTTGCGCAGCTTAGACTTCGGTGTACCTTTTAATAAGTAAAAATAACTTACTTAATTGGCGCTTAACCGTCTAAACGGTTATGGCCGTCCAACAAGGAGCGCCAGTCGCTCCTTCGCTCCGCCAACCGGCGCCAATTGGTCACACCAAGGGAGTTTAAATCGTTTTCCACCTGGTCCTTCCAACGGAGTGGGGGCCGCCCTCTACCTCTGCTTCCATAGGCGGGTTCCGACAGAAACACTTTCTTGGCCGGAGCATTATCTTTCATTCGCATAACATGGCCTAGCCATCGCAGCCGCTGCGTTTTAATTCGCTGGACTATGTTTATGTCTGCGTATAGCTCGTACAGCTCATCATTAAATCTTCTTCGGTACTCGCCATCGCCAACGCGTAGTGGTCCATAAATCTTTCGAAGAACTTTTCTCTCGAACACTCCCAAAGCTGCTTCATCTGCTGTTGTCATGGTCCATGCTTCTGCCCCATATAGCAGGACGGGTACGATAAGTGACTTGTAGAGTATGATTTTCGTTCGCAGAGAGAGGACTCTACTTTTCAATTGCCTACCTAGTCCAAAGTAGCATTTATTGGCAAGATTGATTCTTCGCTGGGTTTCAGTGCTGATGTTGTTGCTAGTGTTGATGCTGGTTCCCAAATAAACGAAGTCTTTTACTATTTCGAAATTATGGCTGCCAACAGTAGCGTGGTTGCCAAGGCGCATATGCGCTGAGTCTTTGCTCGATGACAGCACGTACTTCGTTTTGTCCTCATTCACCATCAAACCCTTCTTTACCGCTTCTTTTTCCAGTTTGGAGTAAGCAGAGCTAACAGCGCGGGTGTTTAGGCCGATGATATCAATGTCATCAGCATATGCCAGTAATTGCACGCTTTTATAGTATATTGTTCCAGTGCGGTTAAGTTCTGCAGCTAGTATAATTTTCTCCAGCATCAAATTAAAAAAAATCGCAAGATAGGGGTCACCCTGTCTGCAACCTCGTTTAGTTTCGAACGGCTCGGAGAGGTCCTTCCCAATTCTGACTGAGCTGATGGTGTTGCTCAACGTCATTTTGCACAGCCGTATAAGTTTTTCGGGGAAACCAAATTCAAACATAGCGGCATATAGGCAGCTCCTTTTCGTGCTGTCGAAGGCGGCTTTAAAGTCGACGAAGAGGTGATGTGTGTCGATTCTTTTTCACGGGTTTTTTCCAAGATTTGGCGCATTGTGAAAATATGGTCGATGGTAGATTTACCAAGTCTGAAGTCGCACTGACAAGGTCCAATCAGCCGGTTCACGGTGGGCTTCAATCTTTCGCACAATACACTTGAAAGGACGTAAGAAGTAAAAATAAAGTGTACTTTAAATAAATCAATTTTGTTAGTGATTTAATTGGTAACAAAAGGTAAATGTGGAGCAAATGACCTCCGCGCTGATCACTCACTGGGAAATATAAATATGGCGAGCATCTGGATGCGGCGCCCTCCAAGATCGTAAGGAGGTATCGTAGACAGCAACACATGTGGTACAAGGTAAATTAAAATTCAACATAGTGTACCAAGGGGGCGTACATAGCATTCAGGAAGATGTATTGCAGTATGGCGACCGTGAGGCTGGAGCCTCGTTCATTTCAATTTTGGCAGTGTGACGAACCGAACGTCTTTTTTCTCGGCAGCAGTGGTGAGTGAGAACAGTTTTTTTTTGGAAGAGCACAGTTCTTGACAATAGCGGTGAAAAAGGAAAAGTGTGTGTGGTGCGGAAAATTTAACGATATAAATTTCTAAATAAATTCAATAAACCTTCAATACATAATTTTCTAAATAAAATTTTACTAATCCACGATATAAATTTCTAAATAAATTCAATAAATCTTCAATATATCATTTTCTAAATAAAATGATACTAATCTACAATGAAATTTTCTAAACAAAATTCAATAAAAGTTCAATACATAATTTTTTTAAATAAAATTCTACTAAACTACGATATAATTTCCTAAATTAAAATTTAACAAACCTACAATATAATTTTGCATTACAAACAAATCTACAACTCAATTTTATAAATTAAATTTAAAAACTACAATACAATTTTCTACATTGAATTTAATAGATCACCAAAACAATTTTATTAATCAACATTTAACCAACTTACAATACAACTTCCCCTAAATTAAACTTTAACAAAACTACGATATATTCTTCTAAAGCAAAATTCAACAAAAAAACAAAACAATTTAATAATCAAAATTTAACTCAAAATTTAACAAATTCTACAAACTGTTAACTTTGGTAAACCAACGGGCCTGTACATAACGGCACCAAAGAGGATAGATAATTATTATAATTATCTACTCTCTTTGCAAATATGGTCGTCCCGACCTATTCATAACATTCACATGCAATCACAGTGGTCTAATATAAAAAACAATTTATTTGATGGTCAGAATCCAACAGATCGACACGATATAACAGCACGTGTATTTCGACAAAAAGTAAGAGCACTGATGGATTTGATTATCAAATTGCGAACTTTTGGGGAGGTGCGTTGCTGGATGTATTGGATTGAATGGCAAAAGAGAGGGCTGCCGCACGCGCATATCTTGATATGGCTGGTTCGTGAAATAACACCCGATCAAATTGATATCATTATATCAGCTGAAATTCCAGATGAAATCAGTGATCCAGAATTATTTGAAGTTGTCACGAAAAATATGATCCATGGCCCTTGCGGTCAGATAAATATGAATTCGCCATGCATGATCGATGGAAAATGTTCAAAACGGTATCCAAGAGCATTAACTTCGGATACTATTACAGGTGCCGACGGATGCCCGTTGTACCTACGTCGGTCACTGGAGGATAATGGCCATACAACAACAATTAAAATACGCAATCAAGACGTTGAAGTTGATAATCGTTGGATTGTGCCTTATTCTCCACTATTGTCAAAAGTATTTCAGGCTCACATAAATGTTGAGTACTGTAATTCTGTGAAATCGATTAAATACATTTGCAAATATGTGAATAAAGGCAGTGATATGGCTGTTTTTGGAGTAGCTGGTGACAATAGCATTGATGAAATCGCACAATATCAAATGGGGCGCTACATTAGCACTAATGAAGCTCTTTGGAGAACTTATTCATTTCCAATTCATGAGCGATATCCCTGCTGTGGTTCATTTGGCTGTTCATCTTGAAAATGGCCAGCGTGTGTCTTTTACCGATGCAAATGTACAGCAGAGAGCAGCACAACCACCAGCAACAACATTAACTGCATTCTTTCAATTGTGCGAAAGCGATAACTTTGCCAGAAAGTTCCTGTATTCAGACGTAACGCATTATTTCACTTGGACTGCAAAGAAATGGCAACGACGTAAACAAGGAACACCACTTGATGGCCATCCGGGTGTTTTTTTGCAGATACCATGGGAAGATTGTACACAGTTCATCCAAACAATGCAGAATGTTATTATTTGCGATTGTTGTTAGTAAATGTTGTTGGGCCACGTTCATTTCAACATTTGCGAAGAGTGAATGGTCATTTATGTATGACGTATCGTGAAGCATGCGAGCAATTAGGTTTGCTTGAAAATGATGCGCATTGGGATTTAACGCTTCACGATGCATCGATTGCTTCTTCTCCACATCAAATACGTATCTTATATGCCATAATCGTGTCAACATGTTTTCCATCAAATCCTCTTGAATTGTGGAATAAATACAAAGATTTTATGGCAGAAGACTATTTGATTCGAATGCGTCATCACACAAGAAACACTGATTTGCTGATTTCATTGGAAATGTATAATGAGGCATTGATAGCGATTGAAGATATGTGCCTTACGATTGCAAATAAAGGATTAGGGCAATTAGGTTTGTCACCACCCAATCGTCCAATGCATAATTTATTTGATCGAGAATTGCAACGTGAACAACAGTATGATCCCAATGAATTGCAAACATTTGTGAATTTGAATGTTCCTAAATTAAATGACCATCAAAAACATGTCTATGATACCATCATCCAAGCGGTACAAAATGAAGTCGGTGGATTATATTTTTTGGATGCGCCTGGTGGTACGGGAAAAACATTTGTGATATCACTCATTTTGGCAGCCATTCGATCGCAACGAAAAATTGCATTGGCACTTGCTTCGTCGGGAATCGCTGCTACTCTATTGGATGGTGGACGAACAGTGCACTCTGCATTAAAATTGCCGTTGAATGTGCAGGTATGCTTTATATTTATTGATTGATCACTTTAAAATTTAATCGATATTAATTAAAATGTAATTATTTTCAAATTAACAGGTGATTGAACATCCCACGTGCAATATTTCAAGAAATTCAGCAATGGCAAAAGTTTTGCAACAAGCAGCAATTATTCTATTGGATGAATGTACAATGATGCATAAAAAATCGCTGGAAGCATTACACCGTACAATGCAAGATCTACGTCAGAATCAAGAAATTTTTGGTGGTGCATTAATATTATTGTCAGGGGATTTTCGACAAATATTACCTGTGGTTCCACGATCAACACCGGCGGATGAGATCAACGCATGTTTAAAGTCTTCTCTTCTGTGGCGACATGTGCAAAAATTGACATTGAACATAAATATGCGCGTTCAATTCCACGACACTGCAGACGTCTCGAAGCAATTTGGCAATGGAAAAGTTCGAGTAGATAATACAAATGGATTGATTACATTGCCGAACAATTTCTGTACCATTCTCCAATCAACAGAAGAGTTGATTGAAAGTGTGTTTCCAAATATTGTTCAAAATTACAGGAAATCACAATTGGTTGAGAGAACGCGCAATACTGGCACCAAAAAATTTACACGTCAATGCAATCAATTATCAGATTCAAGAAAAATTGCCAGGTGCAGTGACATCATATAAATCTGTTGATAGCACAATGAATGCAGATGATGCAGTGAATTATCCAATTGAATTTTTGAATTCATTGGAACCACCTGGTATGCCACCGCATTATTTGAATTTAAAGGTTGGCTCATCAATTATTTTACTGCGGAATATAAATGCACCAAAACTGTGCAATGGCACAAGATTAGTAGTAAAAAAATGATGCCGAATTTAATTGAAGCGACAATATTGACCGGAACAGCGAAAAATGAAATTGTACTCATACCACGTATTCCACTGATTCCAACAGACATGCCATTTGAATTTAAGCGTTTTGCAATTCCCAGTGCGTCTATCATTTGTCATGTCCATCAATAAGGCACAAGGACAAACTCTTCAAATATGCGGATTAAATTTGGAGGAACCGTGCTTTTCACATGGACAGCTATACGTGGCCTGCTCAAGAGTTGGAACTCCAAATTGTTTGTTTGTGCTCGCTTCCAATGGGCAAACTAAAAATATTGTATATCCAAATGTTTTGGATTGACATTAATAATTTTGAAATACAATGCATTCATTTCATAAAAAAAATTTATAATCTTTCATTTCTTTTTTTGGTTGGTTGCTACGAAGTTCACCGGGGTCCGCTAGTTTACTATATTGAGAATCATTGTACTATGTTAAAAGTTTTCCCCATTGGCAATCTGCAAGTACGTGAACTTAGACTCACCTCATATTTTTCAAAAATTTTCATTCCACGATACATTTATATCGATTGGCACATGTGCTTTGTAGAATTTATTGTGGTTTGGTACTTCACTTGAATTATTTTTGAAGGGCCTTTTTTACCCAAGCCAATTTTTTGGTCGATTTAATGACGTTCAACTGCTTTCTTACTTTGATTGAATCGAAGACAACACCAGATGAAGCGGCTGTGGAAGTGTTCGAGAGAAAAGTTCTTATGGACCTCTACGCGTTGGCGAGTACCGAAGAAGATTTAACTATGCGCTGTACGAGCTTTAGGCAGACATCAACATAGTCCAGCGAATTAAACTGCAGCGGCTGCGCTGGATAGGCCATGTTATGGGAATGAAAGATGAAGTTCCGGCTAAGAAAGTGTGTCTATCGGAACCCGCTTATGGAAGCAGAGGTAGAGGGCGGCCCCAACTCCGCTAGAAGAACCTGGTGGAAAACGATTTAAACTGCCCAATTGGCGCCGGTTCGTAGAGAAAAGAAGCGACTGGCGCGCCATAATCGTTTAAACGGTTAAGCGCCAATGAAGTAAGTAAGTAAGAATCAAAGAGGAACGTAAAACGGAAAAAAGTTACCAAAAACTTTATTCGGGTAAAATGGCCATTACCTCCATGTAGTTGCTGTTGTAGCAAAGCTTCGCCCCACCTAACAGCTGACCTATCACAAATTGTCATCAATATCTTCTAACGGAAGTCCAAAGAAACTTGCTCTTTCAACAGGGGTGGACCATAATGAAAGGGGTATTAGAGGCGTTGGTTCCACATTACAATTAAAGAGATGGTTTGTGTCATGTGGGGACACATTGCAAGCGGGGCATACATTTTGTATATCGGGGTTGATTCTGGATAGGTAAGAGTTTAACCTGTTACAGTATCCGGAACGAAGTTAAGCTAGAGTGACTCGCGTTTCCCTGGGGAGTATGCGTTCCTCTTACGCAAGTTTTGGGTACTGTTCTTTGAGTACTGGATTCACCGGGTAATTCCTGGCATAAAGGTCCGACGCCTGTTTGTGGAGTTCACCAAGGACCTGTCTGTGTTTTTTTGCTTCATACAGCTGAGTTCTCAGGTGTCGTATTTCATCAAAATGCTTACGGAGATGACTCCTTAAGCCCCTAGGCGGTGTTGGTTCATGAATCAGATGTCTGTTGGGATGCCTAGCTTTCTGGATATTCAACAGGAACTGTTTGGTTAGAATCTCGTTTCTCTCCCTGATGGGGAGTATTCTCGCCTCATTATGTAGATGGTGTTCTGGGGACATAAGAAGGCAACCCGTTGCGATTCTGAGAGCAGTATTTTGGCAGACCTGTAGCTTCTTCCAGTGGGTAATTTTTAGGCTTGGCGATCATATAGGGGACGCGTAGCACGCAATCGGCTGGCCAATTTCTTTGTATGTGGTAATGAGCGTTTCTTTGTCTTTTCCCCAAGTACTTCCAGCAAGAGATTTGAGGATTTTATTACGGCTCTCGATTTTCGGAACAATTGCGGCTTCGTGCTCACCAAAATGTAGATCCTGATCAAACGTCACACCCAAGATTTTGGGGTGTAGGACAGTCGGTATCGTAGTGCCATCGACGTGGATGTTCAAAATGGTCGACATTTGGGACGTCCATGTTGTAAATAAGGTCGCGGAGGAGGAGAGATCAGGGAGGTAGCCGTTTATTCTGTTGCAATCACGGATATAGTCGACCTCCATGACAAACCCGGTTACTTTTAAAGACTCTTGTATTACACGTATCTAAATAAGAATTGACATCACTAAAATATATTGTGACAATTAGTGAAATTTATTTGCAAAAATTTGTGCGGAGCAACAATAAATTTAATACAATTACTACAGAAGTGGAGAAATCAGTCAAGTAAACTTATGTATTCCTTAATATTTTGTTAATAACACTGCCAATTTACAGAAAATCGGGACATCCTCCAAAAAGAGGCTTTATGTACTGGAGAAAGGGGTTAATGAGAATGTAAGTAGTTTGTTTATGAAAACCATTTAATTCTAGTTCAAAAACTTTCTTTATATATTTTTGTAGACGTATTTAAATTAGAAGGACGCCCTGCGTACAGGGGGCGACAAAAGCAATTATTTTTTCGGCGAGCTGCTGCCAACGAGTGAGAACGTTTGTTCAAGCCTTTACCTTCGACTAATTTATTATTAATTAATTACTTGTTTAACTTTGTTGTTTGTTTTAGTATTAGTATTACATTTGTTTATTGAATGAATTAATTCATTTTAATAAAATTTTTATAAAAAAAATGTAAGTGTTATTTGTTTCGTTATAAATGCGTTAGGAATATCAGATAAGTACAACAGCTAGATAATAGCCGTGTTTTTTAACACGCGTATATCCGTTTACGCTTAAACTTTATTTAGCCGTGTTTTTTAACACGCGTATATCCGTTTACGCTTAAACTTTATATTGACTGCTAAGAGACAAACTATAAATACACCTCTGAAATTGCTGCGCATAAATTTTGTCCTACTAAATTTCAATACGCATTATACTCAGATGTAACTGAAATATGTGTCTTTGTTTCACCCTGTACACTAATTCTATGTATTATATGTGTGTCCACAATTCATCGCAACTGATTCAGCTATATGTTATACCCTATGGCCATCAGAGCGTTGCGTCTCCGCTTTTCGGTACACCCTGTTGCTGTAGCTAGTTGTTTTACCACAGCCGCTAGATGGGTCTCCTAAGCATTATCTAAGCGAAGATAGGCGTTTTTTAACACGCGCAAACGAAACGTATACGCGCGTGTTAAAAACACGGCTATTGACTGCTAAGAGACAAACTATAAATACACCTCTGAAAATGCTGCGCATAAATTTTGCCCTACTAAATTTCAATACGCATTATACTCATATGTAACTGAAATATGTGTCTTTGTTTCACCCTCTACACTAATTCTATGTATTCTATGTGTGTCCACAATTCATCGCAACTGATTCAGCTATATGTTATACCCTATGGCCATCAGAGCGTTGCGTCTCCGCTTTTCGGTACACCCTGTTGCTGTAGCTAGTTGTTTAACCACAGCCGCTAGATGGGTCTCCTAAGCATTGTGTAAGCGAAGATAGGCGTTTTTTTACACGCGCAAACGAAACGTATACGCGCGTGTTAAAAAACACGGCTAATATGTTATTTATGCCATAACGCTTGCGCATAGCTTTATGACATTCGCTGCTGTATAAATCATGTTATATATGGCATATGAATGCATATTGAAAAGAGAAAAATATATTAAAGCTTAATAGCAGAATCTAGTGAACATAAAAGAGAAGGCTGCATGTATAGAAAAATATACGTGAGGATTTGTCACTCTATCTTAAGAAACTGATGTAAAGTTTCTGAATTTCTCACGCATAGTTTTTGTAGCACTACGGATAGTTTAATGCATAAAATAACAAGTAGCGTTCTAACTGGGAAAGTATTTAAAACAGAATACATACATACTTTCGAAAATACTTTGAAATCGAAAGCTTACATTTTGGTATTATTAAGCGCTGTACGCAGATCAAAAGCACACATTCAAGAAAAATGTTGGCATTTCACGATGCATGGCAATTTATTTATACATGAATACAGCTCTTATAAAAATTAAACAAAATTTATGAAACTTTTTGATACCATACGCTAAGGTGCAGACTACGGGACGCCCTTGGCCGTGAACAGCAAGGAGCCACAAAAGATTTATAAAAGTTACGAGGACGTCGGGGTTTGGGGTCTATCCCAGAACAACCTGTCCGATACAACCATTCCTTTCACGTGACACACTGAGAAGAGTGTGATCGTCCTAAAAAGATTATTTTCCGACAAACGCAGCAGAAACATTTTCAAGGACCGGTCAGGTGAAGGACCTGGATTGGGTTCGATACCTTCCCGGAGCAGGAGAGTATGGCGCAGTCCCGCTGCAAGGATCTGCTGGGAGGATGACAATTTGAGGGAGGGACGCAACAAATTAAATGGGGTTACACTGAAATGACAGCCTTTGGTCGGGAAAAATCCCGAGTCGTTCCTGTACATAGATCCGGCTGCCTTGGGAAGCGCTTTAATCCCTATTATTATTCTCTTAAAGCCTTGTCACATAAACAGTTTTTCATGTAGACGCGTTATGAACACCGGCTTATAATAATTGAATATTCAATTATTATGTTTTTCTAAGAGAAACTGAAAAGAAAGAAAGAAACATTTACTGGCATATTGCGGTGGTACTATTTCGAAAACCGCCACGTAATCAAGCAGGATAGCCTAGTGGTTAAGGCAACTGCAGTTTCACCGTGTTATTCGCGGTTCGAATCGCGGTGAAATCTTTGATAACATTACGAAATTGCCTGACGATGATTACGTGGCGGTTTTCGAAATAGTACCATCGCATTAGTTTTTCCCAATAAAACCCAAATAATAATTGAATAACAATAATATTTACCTGTATTAAGCTCATTAATTCTTAAAAATCTTTAGGAAATTTCCATGTCCTTCTTTGTTTATATATGTGTTTGCACAGCTGAATTGTGTTATCAAATTGATATGTGTAAATGACAAAATATTAAAATTTTTCGATTTAAATATTATTTATTTAACAATGAATTCACATACTGAAAACTGAAAAACTGAGACCTGAAAATCAAAATATCTTTTTATACATTTTGCTATTACAATTTTTCAACAAATGCTATCTTTGGTTACTCCAAAAATTATTTAAGTATTTTTTTAGAATATATTACAAAGTATTTATTTAAAATAATTAATTTATATTTAAACTAAACATTGCTTAACTTCTCCCCCTCTTAAAATCGTTACGTTCTCGCTTCGACAAATACTCAAATAATTTTTAAAATTAAACACTAAACATGCGTATAATCAATATTGTGTACGTAATTTATTTATAAATATTCAAATTTCAAGTAAAATACTATCAACGAATATTATCTTTATGATTTTTTTCCCATTAATTCCTGTTGTTCCAAGATCTTTTTGTACAACATTTTGTTCATATACCTTATTCAATTTATTACCCAAATGTTTATTTCTGCGTACAAGAACCACTTCTCCTTCTTTAAAACTACTTCTGATTTTTCTTGCCTTTTTAAAGCAATACTCTGTGCTGAACTTAGTAAAGACTTTATAGAACTTAAAAACTCTTTTGAAAATGAATTAATTACATCAATAGGTTTCAATTGTATTACAGAATAAATTGTGTTATTATAATGGTATGTTGCTAGGAGAACTAAATTAGTTATATCAGCAATATTTTTTTCTATTTTTAAACACCTAGCTATTTCGATTATTGTAGAATATAGCCGTTCTATTTGTCCATTACTCTTACTATGAAGAGGTGGTATGAAAAATTGATCTATATCAAAGTGATTTTTCAACATGTTACTTATTGTATTTGATTGAAACGACTTTTCATTATCAGAAACAATAAGTTTAGTTTTCTTAAAATGATTTAATAATACAAATAATGCAGGTTTTATATCTATTATCGATCTAGATGAGATAGGTACTACTTGAACGAATTTCGAAAATTTATCAATACAAGTTAAAAAATGTTGTTTATCAATTGAAAATATATCAATGTGTAAAATTTCACCAGGATATTCGGGAATCGGAGTTTCTCCTATTTCAGGTTTTGCAGGATGCCTATTATATTTATTTTCTAAACATATTCTACAATTTTTTGTTATTGTTTTAAGTGTGTTTTTTATATCCGGGAAGTAATATTCTTCTATCAATTGCTAATAATTTTCCTGTAAAGAACGATGTGCCCTATTATGTTCTATCGTTGCAGTTTCTATTTGATCAGCTTTATTTGTTAAATCTATTACTAATTTCTCAGAATGAATAAATTTTGTGCCTGGGAAATTCGATAAAAGAATTGACTGAATCTTTGCTAAAGTTTCTAAATTGCAACAAACTCCATTAACAACATCTGTATTAACACAATGCCGAAGTGCTTGCAGGAGATATTCAGCTGTTTTGAAATTAATGGTATGTCTTGTAAAACTTTTCAAAATAGTTTTCGAAGATTTGCTGTTAGGATTAGAGGTGAAAAGAATAAGTTCATTTTTAAATTGATTAACTGAATTTTTTATTGATTTTATTGCATCTGAATAGGAAATTTCACTATGAACTGTTTGATTACTTATAGAATTTTCAAAACTACAAATATACTTTCGAGAAAGAGCATCAGCAACCTTATTTTCTCTTCCAGGTTTATAAAAGAATTTGGGAGCATACGAATTTATAAAAGCCATCCATCTTTTAATTTTTGAATTCGGATTTTTGTCAGAAATTGCAAATGTAAGTGGTTGATGGTCAGTATAAATATGAATATTTTTTATACCGTACAAATAATGGCGCAGCTTTTGAATTGCCCAAACAATTGCAAGGAGCTCACGTTCATTTGTGGCATAATTTTCTTCAGCTCTTGAGAGAGTAGATATCATTGTAATAGGTCTACCATATTGGGATAATACGGCTCCTAAGGCAACTGAAGAAGCATCTGTTGTAATTTCAAATAGCTTTGAATAATCGGGATGCTGGAGTAGTACATCTTCAGAATTCAAAATTGATTTTAATTTTTCAAAAGATTTTCTTGCTTCATCATCCAAAGGGATTTTTACATATTTAGATAGTTTTATATGACAATTATCACCTCTCAAATATTTAGTTAGGGGTTTAGATATATGAGCATAATCTTTTATGAATCGTCGATAATAACCCGAAAGACCTAAAAATGACCGTAAAGGTCTAAGTGACTTAGGTTCTTCATAATTCACAATCGCATCAATTTTATCACTACATGTACGTATGCCTTTTCCTGAAATAATAAATCCTAAAAACTCTACCTCAGACTTAAAGAATTTTGATTTTTCACGCTTTTTTAAGAATAAAATCAACATGCTGAAAATGCGGGCGTTCATCAGATGAAAATATTGATATTATAACATAGACATGGCAGGTTTTACCAATGCTATCACGGAAAATATCATCAATGGCTCTCTGAAGTATGCTTGGAGCATTTTTTAGTCCGAAAGGCAATCGACAGAATTCATATTTGTCATTGTTAATACTGAATGCAGTTTTATGTCTGTCTTTTTCCGCAAGAGAAATTTGATGAAACCCAGATTTAAGATCCAAAGTAGTGAAAAAGTTTGACTATCCTAAATTTGCTAAAATTACCGAAATATCTGGAATAGGATACCTATCTAAAGCAGTATGTTCATTAAGCTTTCGAAAATCAATTAGCATTCTTAGTTTTTGATTGCCTTCATCGTCTAATCCTTTTTAGTAACCACATGTACCGGTGAGTTATACGCAGAATATGATTTTCGAATTATACCATCAATAAGCAAAGATAATATTTCCCCATTTATGAACCTTGCTGCAGATATGGGATAAGGATAGCTTCTAGAAAAAATTGGCTTATATATGGTTGTATCTATTGTAGCCTCAACACGAGTATTATAAGGTAAGGCTCTATTAGGTTAAGCAAATGCATCAAAATTTTGTTGAATTAATTCACTAATTTTGATAGACAACTCCTGATTGTTGAGCATATTTACTTGTTGACATTCAAAATGACTAATTTTCTCCTTTCCTGACTTGTGATAGAGAAACCCTTCTTTGATATTAATTTGAGCTTCAATTTCACTCAAAAAATCATAGCCAATAATTGCATCGAAGCTATTAAGCTAATCCTACATTCTGAAATATTATTTAATCCATTTATAGATTTTATTTTGAAAGATGAATCAACTTTTCTTATGCCTTTTAAAAAGTCAAATGGTTTTATATAATTTTTTGATATTCCGGTATCAATAAGAATTTTTATAACTTGTCCATTCGGAAGTGTTCTATTAATGAATGGCAAGCTCGATTTTATCTTAAAAAATTTACCTCTTCAAAAGATTCATCTTCATAACTTTTATATTCTTTTTCTGAATAATATGAATTATTTTCTATGGCATTAACCCTTTGAACTTTGTGAAAAGGAGATTGAGTAGAACTATTGACATCATGTGTTCTTTTTGGATTATTATTTGTAGGAAATCTAACATTAGAATACTGTTGAAAATTTGAATGCATATTTTGTTGACTATGAGGTTTTTTTATAATATTCAGAGCTGGGTAGTAATGATTACTTTAGGTAATCAATACCCGTCGATTCCCCATTACATGTACTTGAGGAAAGTAATCAATTCCTTTCCTCCACAGCAAAGGAATTGATTACATTTCAATTCCTCAAAAAAATACCAAAAGTAATTTAATTTTTTGAGGCTCAATTACTCAATTTTTGTTTGTAATTGAGAAAAAAATACTTTGTTCAAATGTAATTTCTGCCCAAGTTCTTTCGAAAGGAATTGCAAATGTATTTGAAAATTTTCCAATTAAATTACAAGGAATGGAAAAAGTACTTTCGAATTTCCCATTCCTCAAAGGAATTGCAAAATTAATGGAAAAATTCTTAGTGTAAAAAATATTCAAGTGGTGATTTTATGAGGCAATAGTAACTTTTTTGGACCATAAGAAAATTTTTTTAAAACACCAGCACTGCCTTCAATGACTTGCAATTCATTTCTTCTCGTATCATCGTAGTTTAGATGTGGCCGGCCAATTGCTTTGTACGTGGTTAGCAACGTTTCTTCATCTGTTCCCAAAGTGCTACAGGCAAGTGACTTGTTGCGGATTTGTACTTTAGATACAACTTCGATGGCATACGTCTTGAAGGTGAGAGTGTGATCGAATGTTACTGCTAAGATATTTTAACGGCTGACAATCGGTATCGCAGCACCATCGAGGTGAACGTCCAATATTCCACGTCGCAAAACAGTGAGCGTAGATTTGGCCGGCTAGTTTAAGATAATTTGCAGTTTATCCTTTTATACAAAGGGGAAAGGGTGAATCTTCTATATCTTGGACTATAGTACCGTGGTTGACTGTGTGAAAAGCTTTTGACAGTGCTATGTATTTTGCGGAAGCCATGCTGATAAGTGGTTAGGCGAAGATTCGCACAAAACTGACGGAGCAGGAAGGTTTCCAATGTCTTCGCTTCTCGCGAATGGAGTGATCCCGATCGTTATAACTCACCTTCGTTAGCCGGTTTCCCAGGCTTGAAAACGTGCGTCAGGTAGCTTTCTCCCTCAGCGCCAAGATGTTTTAGCATTGGCATGACTACTCCATTTGGACCTATTGATTTAGAAGGTTTGGCTTTTTTCATGGCTTCTTCAACCTCTGTGGGGTGATGGTAACGGATAACACGTCGTGTTTGTGTATATGTTCCCCTCATCCGGGGAATTAAAAATTCCGGGCATTAAAATTTGCTGGCAAAAACCGCTCACGCATGTCTTCGAGTCATCAGAGTTGTATCGCTAAACGCGATGGATAAATTACACAGGCCGACAAAATTTTACCAACATTCAGACCCAGATACCGGACCGAAGGTTTATGATGCGCTGAATGAAAACCTAGCCTCAGAATTGCTCTATCCGCTCTGGTTGAAAAACACCGTTTTTGCCCATATTTGAGGTTATGTAGTCTTGGAGATGTTTTCTTTCACCAAAATTAAAGGATGGCATCTTTAAATACAAGTCTTTTTCTTTCAAATGGCGTTGAGTTTGCTCAAATATTTTTTCGCTGAGATATCCCATTTTGAAATTTTGTGGTATGGTAGGGTTAAAATATCTCGAAAACCAGAGCTGATAGAGAAATGTTGAGGCCAGATTTCGGTTCATAGCATCAAAATCCTTCGAAAATATATAGTCCGGTTTCTGGGTCTGAGATGCTGTCGGTCTGCATTATTGTTGTGATTTTTTTGGGTTAGATAAGAATCAGAATCTTCTAATTAATTTTTAAACATATATCAGGCGAGTTCGAATCATAGCGCTGAGCCTGGTGATATTGCAGCACAATGGAAATCAATGTATAGATCCCAATGTCCAATCTTGTATCGGTATATTCGGATTCTGATTCTGCAGATTCTTCATCACGCATGGTATCCACACTTTAACTTTTGGTACCGTGGGGATTTGCGCTTTATCCACCACCTTGAACTTTGCGTTCGTGCCTTGGCTTTGGAGGGTTGGAACCACTTCGTCCAGCCACATCAAGCTCGCGCACGCTATCATCTTCACACCAAGGCCTTCTTCCTACTCGTACCGGTTGCAGTGCCAAGAGTTTCTTGCAGCAAACCTTTTGAACTGCCTTCGATCTACTTCTACCACCTCACGAGCCCATTCCAAGCGCTAGATCTCTGCTTCTGTTGGGTCGACCACTGCTCCCAGGATTGGACAATTCTTAGTGCTGATCGGTAATGCGACAGGGCTCTCTTACTTTCTCTGCCCAGTACCCTTCTCCACTCTTCTACTCCGTTTTCAGTTGTATGCTTTTCCAACACGGAGTTATTAGAATTAGATAATGAGTCGTTCATCTTCGTCATACGACCACCTGCCCGACAGGGCAGGCTCAGCGGCTCTAGATTATATATGTACGGGGAAAGAACCGTCCTCCACAGCAGCGCCCCTTACTGTGGTAATGCCATCAATACTTCCCAAGTGGTCCGGTATCGGGAAGGCTTCGTTTGGAATTTATCCCCTGGCTGCAAATCGTCCAAGAGACACGGTCCGAATAACGCCGTGAATTAGGGGGTTGGCAGTTCTTGGTCACCGACATTCCGCCGCCTTCCTATGAGGCGAAACGGCGTAGATGCCAGTCCTAAACCGCTGCGCCTCATAGTCGGGCGCTATGGTGTTCGGCTAAGCCCTCACACAAACGACTCGGTGCCTACCTTAGTGAGGGATATTAGAAGCATACTTCCAAACCTTTTTCCCATATAAAGCCAGGTAATTCATGCGAAAAATTTTCAATTTCATTAACACAAATGGTTTTTTATTGGAATACATTTTACATCTGTGCCGGAATTCTGTTTTCTATATTGCATTTGTGAAATATGTAACAACAAAAGAAAACGCATTTTAAATAATTAATGGTGTTTACGTTATGCAAGCAGAATGTGTCAAAGAAAATTAAAAAGTATGCTGCTTTCCTATAGCCACCACCCATTGATAGCGGAGGAAGGAAAGGAGATGCCCTTACTTAGTTATGAACTTTAAGAGAATAATGATTTTATATTCATTGGTGTTTCCATATGCTTTCAGTTACCACTCACAAGAAAAATCTGATGAAATATTGAAAAGTGTGACCCGAAAGTCACCCACATCAACCGGAGTAAGTTCCTATACACAAACTAACTTGTAGTTTTTCAATTACTTTCGCAATTCCTTTGAGGAATGGAATGGGAAATTCGAAAGTACTTTTTCCATTCCTTGTAATGTAATTGGAAAGTTTTCAATTACACTTGCAATTCCTTTCGAAAGTACTGGGGCAGAAATTACATTTGAACAAAGTATTTTTTTCTTAATTACAAACAAAAAATTTTTTGTAATTGAGCCTCAAAAAATTAAATTCCTTTTGGTATTTTTTTTGAGGAATGAAATGTAATCAATTCCTTTGCTGTGGAGGAAAGGAATTGATTACTTTATCCAATAACTGAGGAATGTAATGGGTAATGTAATGGAATTGAATTTACCCAGCTCTGATAATATTATCCTTGCAATCAGTTTGCCTTCTAAAGTTTGCACTTTGATAATCTATTTCCATTGGAATTTGTTCTTGATTAAATTGATTATTTACTCGATATAGAGGTTGGTTAGTATTACGACGCAAAAAAGAAGAAGACGAATAACTTTTAATTGAGCTTGCAACAGCATATGTATTTGCAAAGTCATACCTTTGCCTGTTATGTTGCAATTCTTGAGCTGTAGCAATTTCTGTGGGTAAATCAACTGGATTTACAGAAAACAATGTGTCACAAAGTGGACGCCTTAAACCCGATACAAAAACCCTAAGAACATTTTTTCTAGCTCTTTGATTAAAAGCATTTGTTCAAATTTCCTTACTGTTATATGTCATAATATTTTTATTTATAATTAACGTTAATTGTTTATCAACGGCATCATAATACTGAGTAATAGTTTGATTCCCTTGTCTCAGTGTATTTAATTCATTTTCTAAAATATGTAATGGTCTTTTGTCAGCATAAAGCTGATCTTATCTCAATATTATTGCCTTGAAATTAAGTGGAGTATTAAAAGTACTCAAATTTTCATTTGCAGAAGCCGTTATTTTATTGCGAAATATACCCATTGCAATATAATAAGCTTCTGAACCTTCATTATAATAATTAATTGCAAACTTTGCCGCTTCCCTCATACAGGGTAATCAACAATACTTCCCTTAAATTTAGGCAATGATTTAACTAAACTTAAGTCACTATGAGTATTCTGAACTCCTGGAACTATAGATACTAGATAATGTATTTCCACTCTCGAAGGACTTATCCTTTGAAAAGCTAAGGAGAATTCATTTATCTGATTTTCTTATTCAACTTTAGCTGTTTCTACTGCAGCTTCTAGTAAGTTCAGACAGTACATCGGTCAACCATGTTTGAATAAGAAAAGCAAAAGAAAAATCGAATATGGTATTATAGAATTCTTAAATTAAACTAAATGATATTAAATAAAATTAAATTATAGCAAATAAAATTATAAAAAATTAAATTACATTTCATTAAATACTTAACAATTTGACATCTATGAAGGTTTAATGGTTTGAAATTGATTGTTGTTATTGTCTTTAAATCTCTTCTTACTTTGCTGAAGCTGATTGATGGTTTAATATTTCCCAATGAATACTATTGTTTGTTGATATATATGCATTATTGCAATCTTATTGCTTTCTCCAAATTTATATATATCTGCTCCTTTACGACAGTTTTACCGAAAATTATGTATTAGCAAAATTGTTTTGCTACATACAATATGTCTTGACCAGAATAAATATAATTTTTATACTCAGTTGAGCAGAGCTCACAGAGTATATTAAGTTTGATTGGATAACGGTTGGTTGTACATATATAAAGGAATCGAGATAGATATAGACTTCCATATATCAAAATAATCAGGATCGAAAAAAAATTTGATTGAGCCATGTCCGTCCGTCCGTCCGTCCGTCCGTTAACACGATAACTTGAGTAAATTTTGAGGTATCTTGATGAAATTTGGTACGTAGGTTCCTAAGCACTCATCTCAGATCGCTATTTAAAATGAACGATATCGGACTATAACCACGCCCACTTTTTCGATATCGAAAATTTCGAAAAATCGAAAAAGTGCGATAATTCATTACAAAAGACAGATAAAGCGAAGAAACTTGGTAGATGAGTTGAACTTATGACGCAGAATAGAAAATTAGTAAAATTTTGGACAATGGGCGTGGCACCGCCCACTTTTAAAAGAAGGTAATTTAAAACTTTTGCAAGCTGTAATTTGGCAGTCGTTGAAGATATCATGATGAAATTTGGCAGGAACGTTACTCCTATTGCTATATGTACGCTTAATAAAAATTAGCAAAATCGGAGAAGGACCACGCCCACTTTAAAAAAAAATTTTTAAAGTAAAATTTTAACAAAAAATTTAATATCTTTACAGTATATAAGTAAATTATGTCAACATTCAACTCCAGTAATGATATGGTGCAACAAAATACAAAAATAAAAGAAAATTTCAAAATGGGCGTGGCTCCGCCCTTTTTCATTCAATTTGTCTAGGATACTTTTAACGCCATAAGTCGAACAAAAATTAACCAATACTTTTGAAATTTGGTAGGGGCATAGATTTTATGACGTTAACTGTTTTCTGTGAAAATGGGCGAAATCGGTTAATGCCACGCCCAGTTTTTATACACAGTCGTCCGTCTGTCCTTCCGCATGGCCGTTAACACGATAACTTGAGCATAAATCGACATATCTTTAATGAACTTAGTTCACGTGCTTACTTGAACTCACTTTATCTTGGTATGAAAAATGAACGAAATCCGACTATGACCACGCCCACTTTTTCGATATCGAAAATTACGAAAAATGAAAAAATGCCATAATTCTATACCAAATACGAAAAAAGGGATGAAACATGGTAAAGTAATTGGATTGTTTTATTGACGCGAAATATAACTTTAGAAAAAACTTTATAAAATGGTTGTGACACCTACCATATTAAGTAGAAGAAAATGAAAAAGTTCTGCAGGGCGAAATAAAAAATCCTTAAAATCTTGGCAGGTATTACATATATAAACAAATTAGCGGTATCCAACAGATGATGTTCTGGGTCACCCTGGTCCACATTTTGGTCGATATCTGGAAAACGCCTTCACATATACAACTACCACCACTCCCTTTTAAAACTCTCATTAATACCTTTAATTTGATACCCATATCGTACAAACTCATTCTAGAGTCACCCCTGGTCCACCTTTATGGCGATATCTCGAAAAGGCGTCCGCCTATAGAACTAAGCCCCACTCCCTTTTAAAATACTCATTAACACCTTTCATTTGATACCCATATCGTACAAACATATTCTAAAGTCACCCCTGGTCCACCTTTATGGCGATATCTCGAAAAGGCGAACACCTATAGAACGAGGGCCCTACTCCCTTTTAAAAATACTCATTAACACCTTTCATTTGATACCCATATCTTACAAACAAATACTAGAGTCACCCCTGGTCCACCTTTATGGCGATACCTCGAAAAGGCGCCCACCTATAGAACTAAGGCCCACTCCCTTTTAAAATACTCATTAACTCCTTTCGTTTTGATACCCATATTGCACAAACGAATTCTAGAGTCACCCCTGGCCCACCTTTATGGCGATATCTCGAAACGGCGTCCACCTATGGAACTAAGGACTACTCCCTTTTAAAATACTCATTAACACCTTTCATTTGATACCCATATTGTACAAACAAATTCTAGGGTCACCCCTGCTCCACCTTTATGGCGATATCTCGAAACGGCGTCCACCTATGGAACTAAGTATTACTCCCTTTTAAAATACTCATTAACACCTTTCATTTGATACTCATATCGTACAAACGCATTCTAGAGTCACCCCTGGTCCACCTTTATGGCGATATCTCGAAAAGGCGACCACCTATACAACAACCACCACTCCCTTTTAAAACCCTCATTAATACTTTTAATTTGATACCCATATCGTACAAACACATTCTAGAGTCACCCCTGGTCCACCTTTATGGCTATATCCCTAAATGGCGTCCACCTATAGAACTATGGCCCACTCCCTCATAAAATACTCTTTAATGCCTTTCATTTGATACAAATGTCATACAAACACATTCCAGGGTTTCCCTCGGTTCATTTTCCTACACGTTGATTTTCCCTTATTTTGTCTCCATATCTCTCAGCTGAGTATGTAATGTTCGGTTACACCCGAACTTAACCTTCCTTACTTGTTTAGAAAAGTTCTTCAATATGAAAAAAAAACAAGTAAGGAAGGCTAAGTTCGGGTGTAACCGAACATTACATACTCAGCTGAGAGATATGGAGACAAAATAAGGGAAAATCAACGTGTATGAAAATGAACCTAGGGTAACCCTGGAATGTGTTTGTATGACATGTGTATCAAATGGAAGGTATTAAAGAGTATTTTAAGAGGGAGTAGGCCATAGTTCTACAGGTGGACACCTTTTCGAGATATTGCCATGAAGGTGGACCAGGGGTGACTCTAGAATTTGTTTGTACGATATGGGTATCAAATGAAAAGTGGTAATGAGTATTTTAAAAGGGAGTGGGCCTTAGTTCTATAGGTGGACGCCTTTTCGAGATAACGCCATAAAGGTGGACCAGCGTGACTCTAGAATTTGTTTGTAAGATATGGGTATCAAATGAAAGGCGTTAATGAGTATTTTAAAAGGACGTGGGCCTTAGTTCTATAGGTGGACGCCTTTTCGAGATATCGCCATAAAGGTGGACCAGGGGTGACTCTAGAATTTGTTTGTAAGATATGGGTATCAAATGAAAGGTGTTAATGAGTATTTTAAAAGGGCGTGGGCCTTAGTTCTATTGGTGAACGCCTTTTCGAGATATTGCCATAAAGGTGGACCAGGGTTGACTCTAGAATTTGTTTGTACGATATGGGTATCAAATGAAAGGTGTTAATGAGTATTTTAAAAGGGCGTGGGCACTTTTGTATCAAATTAACGCCCATGCGGAAGGACAGACCGACGACTGTGTATACAAACTGGGCGTGGCATCAACCGATTTCGCCCATTTTCACAGAAAACAGTTAACGTCATAAAATCTATGCCCCTACCAAATTTCAAAAGGATTGGTTAATTTTTGTTCGACTTATGACGTTAAAAGTATCCTAGACAAATTAAATGAAAAAGGGCGGAGCCACGCCCATTTTGAAATTTTCTTTTATTTTTGTATTTTGTTGCACCATATCATTACTGGAGTTGAATGTTTACATAATTTACTTATATACTGTAAAGATATTAAATTTTTTGTTAAAATTTTACTTTAAAAAAAAATTTTTTTTTGCTAATTTTTATTAGGCGTACATGTAGTAATAGCAGTAACGTTCCTGCCAAATTTCATCATGATATCTTCAACGACTGCCAAATTACAGCTTGCAAAAGTTTTAAATTACCTTCTTTTAAAAGTGGGCGGTGCCACGCCCATTGTCCAAAATTTTACTAGTTTTCTATTCTGCGTCATAAGATAAACTCATCGACCAAGTTTCGTCGCTTTATCTGTCTTTTGTAATGAATTATCGCACTTTTTCGGTTTTTCGAAATTTTCGATATCGAAAAAGTGGGCGTGGTTATAGTCCGATATCGTTCATTTTAAACAGCGATCTGAGATGAGTGCTCAGGAACCTACATACCAAATTTCATCAAGATACCTCAAAATTTACTCAAGTTATCGTGTTAACGGACGGACGGACATGGCTCAATCAACTTTTTTTTCGATCGTGATTATATTGATATATGGAAGTCTATATCTAGCTCGATTCAACCCCTTGTCTGCGGGGCCAAAAATTTAAGAATGTTGAACCTTAATAAAAAATGCACACAAATATGAAACTTTCTAAACGTCATTCACCATCGAATAACCTACGGGTAAACTGGCCATTAGTATAAAGATGTGTTTAAGGCTAAAACCAGGCAAGGTCATTCAGTCATAAACTATTTGAAGGTTTTCTGATGGACCGCATTACAATGTGTAATCTAACACTATCGCTCGCAGACCGGGATAGATAAGCTTCAATTTGGTGTGGGGTCCGGGGGTAGTTCTTTATGAAATTAATCTGCGCACTACCGACGAAGAATATTGCATCGTACAAGCGCTTGCAATGCACATACAAGCACTACCTCTGCCACTAGGTACATAAAACCACTTCTACTTGTATATAAAACCACACACTTGCCGTCTTTAACGCGAGGGTTAAAAAAGGTGTACCTGGCCCAATAACAATAAAGCTTCTAAAACTATATCCCACCCAATGAATTGGCAATTAAATTTTGCAACCTCTGAGATATTGGCAAGGCGATAGTTTCGTCTTCCGACCATGTTGAAATAGGCTGAAGAAGAAGTACTTTCGGAAGACGCCTTAGAACGGCAAAAACAGGAAAAAACACCTGGAAAGAAAAGGCAAATGACCCAAATTAGGAGAATCATTTTAATGTGTATTATAATTATTATTTCAAACAAAATACCTTCATTTTTTATCAAAAATGTTCATATTTCTATAATTTTGTTAGATAAACAAAATTATTTTATGAAAATTGTCACAACTTCGAATCATAGAAAAGTCAACACAAAACAGAATTAGAGAAAAAAGTGATGCCGTTGCATATTTTTCCAGGAAAATTTATTTGTGTGATTTTTACTACGATTTTTCCTCGGAATGAAAAAGTGGTTTTGCAAAGAGGCAAATTGAATTTTAGAGTGGGAGTTCAAGATGGCGGATTAGAAAGAAAAGCTGCCAACGTCAGTCATCTTGTAATTGCATCATGGGCAAGACATGTTCCGCCTAACATGGCAAACTGCAATGATCGTATTGGAGCCGGCTGCCTGAGTAATTTTGGTAATGCCCTGGTTACCGGGTAATTGGATAGCCGGATATTATCCCAACTTTCTGGTACTCCGTAATAACTCATGCTCGGACTAATTTACAAATAAATACCGTTATCTTTATTCAGAAAGGCCCAAACAATTTGTCGAAACTACATTGATCACAGATTTTGCGTAATGCTCGGGTGTCTGAGTTTTTTGGTATTCGAGTAATACCCGGGCAGTTGGATCCCGACACCTGAGTACCCGGGTACCTCATTACTCAGGTAAAATTATCAGCCCTACCTCCCATCAGACGCATGTGCAAACTATAGGAGCACACTGGTATTTTCATCGTCAGCGCCTCGGTGTGGAACCTTCTTCCCCCACTGCATCTACAATCATACGTCATCTTGAAAAGGACCTCTCGCTGCTCTTTTAAAAGTCCGAGATAGCGAAAGTTATTTCGGCAAAGTAGTTGCTTATTCTACGACCAGCTAACTCTAATATTTAAATTAACCGGCAGCATTAGGGCAGGAGTGTTGTCTTCATTAAGTTGCTCCATACAGTGCGCTGTTTATTCTTCTTATAATTGACTAGCAGACCCGGCAGACGTTGTTCTGCCCTAAATTTGGTCTACCTGCATACATTTTAATAACTCTGCTCTCCCCCCTCTTCACTTTTTCCTAATCCTTTTATTCACTCCTTTATCCGTCTTTTCGCTTCATCTATCTCTATCTTCGTCTCATTTTATCACTTTCTCAGTCTTCTTCTCTCTTTTCTCCTCTCTCTTCTTCTCATTCTTCTTCATTCCTTATTGCCAGTCCCAGAGGGTGGTATGCATTTTGTTCCAGTCCCATTCTGAGTCCCCTCCCACTCCGAGTCTCAGTGCCAATCCTAGTCCTAATCCCAATCCCAGTCCGTCTCTGGTCTACTTCCCAGAAAAAAGGATCGTAAATACTAATATAGGCAAATTTATATACCAAATTTCAAGCAAATCGAATAGGAAGTATGTAAATAAGTATGTTGGTATTATTAATTCATGTCTTTATTTCGGCTTCGCATGCATATTTATCAGTTTTGCCAGGTTGATGCGACTAAATCGAATATCACAATGAAAATTACATTGAAGCTCTCAGCAACAGCTTTAATTTGATATTCATATTACACACGCATTCTATGGGTATCCGGGTCCACGTTTTGGCCTATATCTCGAGACCCTAGTCACCCAGCGGTATAAAACTTACTTTGTACTAAAGCACACATCAACAGCTTCCATTCGATACCCGTAAGGTAAGAACACATCCTAGTGTTACCTGATTCACGTTTTGGCGTATATCTCGAGATCCTAGTCACCCAGGGGTATGAAAATTACCCTCTACTAAATCACTCATCAACAGCTTTCATTTGTTATCCATATTCTATAAACTCATTTTAGGGGCACCCGGGTCCTTTTTTTTGGCCTATATCTCGAGACCCTAGTCACCAAGGTGTACGAAAAATACACCGTATGAAAGTACTCAAAAACAGCTTCCATTTGATACCCATATTGTACAAACTCATCCCAGGATTACCCAGGTCCATGTTTTGATCTGAAGACCCTAGCATTTGTGCGTCGATCGCATCCAAACCTATGTAATAACCACCGCGGGAGGTATACGCAACTTATGTGAAAGTTTGAACAAAATCGACCCACGCATCTCTTCAAACACCGGCGACCAGCTAACACACATTTTAGCCTTTCTTTTTATACTCAGTTGAGCAGAGCTCACAGAGTATATTAACTTTGATTGCATAACGGTTGGTTGTACAGGTATAAAGGAATCGAGATAGATATAGACTTCCATATATCAAAATCATCAGTATCGAAAAAAAATTCGATTGAGCCATGTCCGTCCGTGCTGTCCGTTAACACGATAACTTGAGTAAATTTTGAGGTATCTTGATGAAATTTGGTATGTAGGTTCCCTGACACTCATCTTAGATCGCTATTTAAAATGAACGATATCGGACAATAACCACGCCCACTTTTTCGATATCGAAAATTTCGAAAAATCGAAAAAGTGCGATAATTCATTACCAAATACGCATTAAGCGATGAAACTTGGTAGGTGAGTTGAGCTTATGACGCAGAATAGAAAACTAGTAAAATTTTGGACAATGGGCGTGGCACCGCCCACTTTTAAATGAAGGTAATTTAGAAGTTTTGCAAGCTGTAATTTGGCAGTCGTTGAAGATATCATGATGAAATTTGGCAGGAACGTTACTCTTATTACTTTATGTCTGCTTAATAAAAATTAGCAAAATCGGAGAACGACCACGCCCACTTTTAAAAAAATTTTTTTTTAAATTCAAATTTTAAAAGAAAAGTTAATATCTTTACAGCATATAAGTAAATTATGCCAACATTCAACTCCAGTAAGGATATGGTGCAACAAAATACAATAAATAAAAGAAAATTTCAAAATGGGCGTGGCTCCGCCCTTTTCATTTAATTTGTCTAGATGCTTTTAATGCCATAAGTCGAACAAAAATTAACCAATCCTTGTGAAATTTGGTAGAGGCTTAGCTCCTAGGACGATAACTGTTTTCTGTGAAAAAGGGCGAAATCGGTTGAAGCCACGCCCAGTTTTTATACACAGTCGACCGTCTGTCCTTCCGCTCGGCCGTTAACACGATAACTTGAGCAAAAATCGATATATCTTTACTAAACTCAGTTCACGTACTTATCTGAACTCACTTTGTATTGGTATAAAAAATGGCCGAAATCCGACTATGACCACGCCCACTTTTTAGATATCGAAAATTACGAAAAATGAAAAAAATGCATAATTATATACCAAATACGAAAAAAGGAATGAAACATGGTAATTGGATTGGTATATTGACGCAAAATATAACTTTAGAAAAAAACTTTGTAAAATGGGTGTGACACCTACCATATTAAGTAGAAGAAAATGAAAAAGTTTTGCAGGGCGAAATCAAAAGCCCTTGGAATCTGGAAGGAATACTGTATGTGGTATTACATATATAAGCAAGTAAGGAAGGCTAAGTTCGGATGTAACCGAACATTACATACTCAGTTGAGAGCTGTGGAGACAAAGTAAGGGAAATCACCATGTTGTAAAAGGAACCTAGGGCAACCCTGGAATGTGTTTGTATGACATGTGTATCAAATGGAAGGTATTAAAAAGTATTTTAAGAGGAAGTGGGCCATAGATCTATAGATGGACGCCATTTAGGGATATCGCCATAAAGGTGGACCAGGCCTGACTCGAGAATTTGTTTGTACGATATGGGTATCAAATGAAATGTGTTAATGATAATTTTAAAAGGGAGTGGGCCTAAGTTCTATAGGTGGACGTCTTTTCGAGATATCGCCATAAAGGTGGACCAGGGGTGACTCTAGAATTTATTTTGTACGATATGGGTATCAAATAAAAGGTATTAATGAGTATTTTAAAAGAGCGTGGGCCTAAGTTCTATAGATGTACGCCTTTTCGAGATATCGCCATAAAGATGGACCAGGGGTGACTCTAGAATTTGTTTGTACGATATGGGTATCAAATGAAAGGTGTTAATGAGTATTTTAAAGGGAGTGGGCCTTAGTTCTATAGGTGGACGCATTTCGGAATATCGTTATAAAGTGGACCTGGGTTAACTCTAGAATGCGTTTGTACAATATGGGTGTCAAACGAAAAGTGTAATAAGTGTTTTAAAAGGGAGTGGGCCTTTGTTCTATGGCTGGACGCCTTTCGGGATGTCGCCATAAACGTGGACCAGGGGTGACTCTAGAATGCGTTTGTACAATATGGGTATCAAATGAAAGGTACTAATTAGTATTTTAAAAGGGTGTGGGCCTTAGTTCTATAGGTGGACGCCTTTTCAAGATATCGCCATAAAGGTGGACCAGGGGTACTCTAGAATTTGTTTGTACGATATGGGTATCAAATGAAAGGTGTTAATGAGTATTTTAAAAGGGAGTGGGCCTTAGTTCTATAGGTGGACGCCTTTCGAGATATCTCCATAAAGGTAGACCAGGGGTGACTCTAGAATTTGTTTGTACGATATGGGTATCAAATGAAAGGTGTTAATGAGTATTTTAAAAGCTAGTCTATAGGTGGGCCTTTCGAGATATCGCCATAAGGTGGGCCAGGTGTGACTCTAGAATTTTTGTGTACGATATGGGTATCAAATGAAAGGTGTTAATGAGTACTTTAAAAGGGCGTGGGCCTTAGTTCTATAGGTGGACGCATTTCGGAATATCGTTATAAAAGTGGACCTGGGTTAACTCTAGAATGCGTTTGTACAATATGGTTGTCAAACGAAAAGGTGTAATAAGTGTTTTAAAAGGGAGTGGGCCTTTGTTCTATGGGCTGGACGCCTTTTCGGGATGTCGCCATAAACGTGGACCAGGGGTGACTCTAGAATGCGTTTGTACAATAGGGGTATCAAATGAAAGGTACTAATTAGTATTTTAAAAGGGTGTGGGCTTAGTTCTATATGTGGACGCCTCTTCGAGATATCGCCATAAACGTGGACCAGGGGGACTCTAGAATGTGTTTGTACGATATGGGTATCAAATAAAAGGTATTAATGAGTATTTTAAAAGGCGTGGGCCTAGTTCTATAGGTGTACGCCTTTTCGAGATATCGCCATAAAGATGGACCAGGGGTGACTCTAGAATTGTTGTACGATATGGGTATCAAATGAAAGGTGTAATGAGTATTTTAAAAGGGCGTGGGCCTTAGTTCTATAGGGGAAGTGCCTTTGTCGAAATATCCGACCATAAAGAGTGGCCAGGGTGACGCTGTAGAATGTTTTTCTCGAAAGCAGTACAGTCTGATAGAACTGTTAGGCCCACGCTCTTTAAAATACTCATTAATACCTTTGTAATTGATACCCATATCGGACAAACACATGTGCTAGAGTCACCTGGTCTGACCCTGGTCCCACGTTTAGTGGCGATATCCTCGAAGAGGAGTGCGTGCCACCTATAGAACGTAAGCGCCCACCCTTTTAAAATATCTGTATGATAGTACCGGTGTCATGTGATAGCCCATAGGTACAAACGCCTCAGTGCTGAGAGGCACCGCTGGTCCACGTTATGGCGACATCTGCAAAAGGCGTCACCAGCCATAGCAACAAAGGCCCACTCCCTTTTAAAACCACTTGTTCTTTTATTACACTTTTCGTTTGACAACCATATTGGTGGTACAAACGCATGTCTGTAGAGCTAACCACAGGTCACGTGTATAGAACGGTATGCCGAAATGCGTGGCCACTATAGAACTAAGGCCCACGCCTCTGTTGAAAGTACTGTGCAGGAACACTGTCAGTTGATACCCAGTAGCGTGTACACAAAATAGTGCTAGAGTCACACCTGGCTCCCACCTTTATTTGTTATATGTGACGATATCTCGAAAGGCCCACTACCGTTTAAATAGACGCATTAACACCGTTCATTTGATACCCTAGATGCGTACAAACAAAGGTCTAGAGTCACCCCTGGTGCATACCTGTATGGAGAGATCGCGAAAGGCGGACCACCTAGTAGAACTAGGCCCACGCCTGTTAAAAGAGCAGCAGGAAACACCTGTGCCAGTGATACCCATAGCGTACAAAAAATTCTGAGAGGAACACCTGGTGCCCACTATTGATGGCGATATGTCTTGATGGCGTCCTCCACCTCTAGAGAACGAAGGCCCACACCTTTGAAAGACTAATTAGTACCTTGCCGGTGTGATACCGCATATTGTGACAAACGCATCTAGAGTCACCCTGCGCACGGTTATGGCGTACATCCCGAAAAGGCTGTTGCGCAGCCAGTAGAACAAAGGCTCCACTGCCCGTGGGGTGAAAACACGGAGGGACACTGGTCGTGGACAACCAGAGTGTACAAACGCATTCTAGAGTTAACCCAGTGTCCACTGTTATAACGATATTCCGAATGCGTCCACCTATAGAACTAAGGCCCACTCCCTTTTAAAATACTCATTAACACCTTCATTTGATACCCATATCTGTACAAAAATTCTAGAGTAACCCTGTCCATCTTTATGGCGATATCTCGAAAAGGCGTACAATCTATATGAACTTAGGCCCACGCTCTTTAAATACTCATTAATACCGTTTATTGGATACCCATATCGTACAAAATAAATTCTAGAGTCACCCCTGATCCACCTTGTATGGGCGATATCTCGAAAAGACGTCCACCTATAGAACTTAGGCCCACTCCCTGTAAATTGATCATTAACACATTCATTTGATACCCATATCGTAACAAACAAATGCTCGAGTCAGGCCTGGTCCACCTTTATGGCGATATCCCTAAATGGCGTCCATCTATAGATCTAGGCCACTTCCTCTTAAAATACTTTTTAATACCTTCCATTGATACACATGTCACATGTACACAGTACACATTCCGGGTTGCCCTAGGTTCCTTTTACAACATGGTGATGTCCTTACTTTGTGTCTCCACAGCTCTCAACTGAGTATGTAATGTTCGTGTTACATCCGAACTTAGCCTTCCTTACTTGCTTATATAGTAATACCACATACAGTATTCCTTCCAAGATTCCAAGGGCTTTTGATTTCGCCCTGCAAAACTTTTTTCAGTTTCTTTACGTAATATGGTAGTGTCACACCCATTTTACCAAGTTTTTTTCTAAAGTTATATTTTGTGTCAATATACCAATACAATTACCATGTTTCATTCATTTTTCGTATTTGGTATATAATATAGCATTTTTTTTTCATTTTTCGTAATTTTCGATATCTAAAAAGTGGGCGTGGTCATAGTCGGATTTCGGCCATTTTTTATACCAATACAAAGTGAGTTCAGATAAGTACGTGAACTGAGTTTAGTAAAGATATATCGATTTTTGCTCAAGTTTATCGTGTTAACGGCCGAGCGGAAGGACAGACGGTCGACTGTGTATAAAAACTGGGCGTGGGCTTCAACCGATTTCGCCCTTTTTCACAGAAAACAGTTTATCGTCCTAGGAGCTAAGCCTCTACCAAATTTCACAAGGATTGGTTATTTTTGTTCGACTTTATGGCATTAAAAGCATCTAGACAAATTAAATGAAAAGGGCGGAGCCCACGCCCATTTTGAAATATTTCTTTTATTATTGTATTTTGTTGCACCATAGCCTTACTGGAGTTGAATGTTGGCATAATTTACTTATATGCTGTAAAGATATTAACTTTTCTTTTAAAATTTGAATTTAAAAAAAAATAAAAAGTGGGCGTGTGGTCGTTCTCCGATTTTGCTAATTTTTATTAAGCAGACATAAGTAATAAGAGTAACGTTCCTGCCAAATTTCATCATGATATCTTCAACGACTGCCAATTACAGCTTGCAAAACTTCTAAATTACCTTCATTTAAAGTTGTGGCGGTGCCACGCCCATTGTCCAAAATTTTACTAGTTTTCTAGTCTGCGTCATAAGCTCAACTCACCTACCAAGTTCATCGCTTAATGCTGTATTGGTAATGAATTATCGCACTTTTTCGATTTTTCGAAATTTTCGATATCGAAAAAGTGGGCGTGGGTTATTGTCCGATATCGTTCATTTTAAATAGCGATCTGAGATGAGTGTCCCAGGAACCTACATACCAAATTCATCAAGATACCTCAAAATTTACTCAAGTATCGTGTTAACGGACAGACGGGACGGACATGGCTCAATCGAATTTTTTTTCGATACTGATGATTTGATATATGGAAGTCTATATCTATCTCGATTCCTTATACCTGTACAACCAACCGTTATGCAATCAAAGTGTAATATACTCTGTGAGCTCTGCTCATCTGAGTATAAAAGAAAGGCTAAACATCTGTGTGTAGTCTGGCGCTCGCGTGTGTGAGAGATGCGTGGAGGTCGACGTGTTGTTCAAACTTTCACCTAAGGTGCGTTATACCGCCCGCGGTGGTTAGTACATAGGTTTGGATGCGATTCGACGCACAGAATCGACTAGGGTCTGCAGATCAAAACATGGACGCGGGTAATCCTGCATGATGGATGAGTTTGTACAATATGGGTATCAAATGGATAGCTGTTTTGAGTTTGATCGGACTTTCATACGGTGTATTTTGTCGTACACCTGTGGGACTGAGGGTGCTCGAGATATAGGCCAAAAAAAGGACCCGGGTGCACCGTGAATAAATGAGTTTAGTAGAATATGGCTATAACAAATGAAGCTGTGGATGATGGTGTGATTTAGCATGAGGGTAACTTTCATACCCGCTGGGTGGACGAGGATCTCGGATGATACGCCAAAACGTGAATCAACGGTAACACTGAGGATGTGGTCTGTACCTTACGGGTATTGAATGGAAGCTGGGGATGTGGCTTGTGTAGTACAAAAGAAGTTTCTATACCGGTCGTGACTAGGGTCTCGAGATATAGGCCAACACGGGGACCGGGACGACCCATGAGACATGCGTGCTCTCAGTGTAATATGAATATCAAATTAAAGCTGTGTGCTGAGAGCTCAATGTAATGGTTTTCATGGTGATGATTCGATTTGCATGTCGCAGTCAACTGGCAAAACTGTATATAATATGCACATGCGATAGCCGAAATAAAGACATGAATTAATAATACTCAACATACTTATTTACATACTCCTATTCGATTTGCTGAATGTGCGGATGATAAATTTGCCTAGATTAGTATTGTACGATGCCTGTTTGTGCTGGGAAGGTAGACCACAGATGAGACGGACTGGGGATATGGGATTAGGACGTAGGATGGCACGGAGACGTCGGGAGTGGAAGGGGATTCTCAGAATGGTGAGCTGGAACAAAATGCATACCACCCTCTGGGACTGGCAATAAGGAATGAAGAAGAATGAGAAGAAGATGAGTTTAGAGAGAAATGAGAATAGAGAAAGAGAGAAGAAGACTGAGAAAGTGATAAAATGATGACGAAGACATGGAGATAGTAGGAAGCGAATAAGACGGATAAGGATGTGAATAAAAAGGATTAGGAAAAGTGAACGAGAGAGAGCAGAGTTATTATAAAATGTATGCAGGAGACCAAAGTCTAGGGTCAGACCAACGTTTCAGGCCGGGTCTCGCTAGTCAATTGATAATGAAGAATATAAACAGCGCACTGTATGTATGAGCAACTTAATGAAGACAACACTCCTGCCACGTAGATGCTGTCCGTGGTAATTAAAGAGTTGAGAGTTAGCGGTCGTAGAATAATGCACTCATCTGTGCCGAAAGAACTTTCCGCTATGTCTCGACTGTGTTAAAAGTTATCAGCGATGAGGTCCTTTGTCAAGATGAGCGTATGAGTGTAGATGCAGTGGTGGGACAGAACGGTTCACACCGAGGGCGGTCTTTGACGATGAAAATACGAGTGTGCGTCGTGTGCGTCTGATGGGACGGTGTAGGCTGATAATTAGCCGGAGGAATGAGGTAGTACTCGTGACTCACGGTGTCGTCGGATCACAACGTGCCCGGGTATTGACGCGAATGTACACTGAGACACCCGAGCATACGCAAAATCTGTGAGTCAATGTAGTTTCGACAAATCTGTTGGGCCGGGCTGAATAAAGATAACGTGGTATTGTATTGTAAATTGTAGGCCGCAGCATGAGTTAGTGCGGAGTACACAGAAAGTGTGGGATAATATCGGCTATCCAATTACCGGTAACCTAGGCATATTACAAAATACTCAGCTAGCCGGCGCCAAGTACGATCAGTGCAGTGTGCCATGTTAGCGGAACATGGTCGGGCCCAGTGATGCAATTACAGAGGACTGACGTGTTGGCAGCTTTCGGTTCTACCCGCCATCTTGTAAGCTCCCACGTCTAAAATTGTCAATGTGCCTCTTGCCAAACCACTTTGTCATTCCGAGGAAAAAACGTCTGTAGTAAAAATCACACAAATAAAGTGTCTGGAAAAATATGCAACGGCATATCACTTTTTTCTCTAATTCTGTTGTTGTTTTCGTTGACTTTTCTAGGATCGAAGTGTTGTGACAATTGTCATAAATAATTTGTGTATCTAACAAAAGTTATATAGAAATAGATGAACATTTTGATAAAAAATGAAGTATGTTTGTTGGAAAGAAGAATGATAATACACATTAAAAGATTGTCTACGAATTTGGGTCATTTGCTGGTGCGTTTCCAGTGTGTGGGTTTGTCCGGTTTTGCCGTTCTGAAGGCTGTGTTGCGTCCGAAAGTACTTCTCGTTCAGCCTATTGCACATGGTCGGAAGACGACGACGAAACTATCGCCTTGCCATATGCTCAGAGGTTGCAAAATTTGAATTGCCAATTGTTCATTGGTGTGGATATAGTTTTAGAAGCTGTATTGTGTTATTGGCCAGGTGACACCTATTTTAACCCTCGCGTTAAAGACGGCACGTGTGTTGGTTTATATACAAGTAGAAGTGGTTTTATGTGACCGTAGTGGCAGAGGTAGTGCGTGTATGTGCCATGGCAAGCGCTTGGAACGATGCAATATGCGCTTGGTCAGGACGTGTGCGCAGAGTGAATTTAGACATAAAGAACTACCCCCGGACAGACTCCCCACACAAATGTGAAGCATGCGTATCGATCCCGGTCTGCGAGCTTTGCTAGTGGTAGATGTACACATGTGTAATGCGGTCCAGCAGATAATAGCAAAAACAGTTCAAATAGGTTATGAGCTGAATATGACTAGTGCGCGGATTTGCAGCCTGTAAACACAGTCGGTATACTACATGGCCAGTTTACCGTAGTGAGTTCGATGGTGAATGACGTAGAAAGTTTCATATTGTTTGTGATGTCATTTTTGTATGACAGGTGCGAACAGTTCATGGAAAGTTTTTGGCCGCCCGCATGACAAGGGTTGGTGAAGCGAGCTAGATATAGACGTTCCAGATATACAATATAAGTCACTGATCGACAGAGTGAGTGAGCCATGTGCCGTCCGTCGTGTAACACGAGAACGTTGAGTAAATTAGTAGAGGGATCTGATGAATATTGGTATGTAGGTTCAGCGGAGCACACGCAGCTCAGATCGCGTTGAAAATGAACGATCATCGGACGATAACCTACGTCCACTGTGGTTCGAGAGGCGAAAATTCCGAAAAACCGAAAAGTGCGAGTGAATCAGTGACTTTACCAAAGGACGGAGTAAATACGAGGAAACTTGGTGACTGAGTGTGAGCTTGATGAAGACGCCAGATAGAAAATTATGGAAAGGTGTTTGGGACAATGGGCGTGCGAACACACGCCCACTTGTAAAGAAGGACATTGTTTAGATAAGGTTTGCAAGCTGGTATGGGCAGTGTCGTGAAGAGATGCATGAGGAAATTGGCATAGGAACGTGTAAGCTTGCTATGACGATCAGGGTACGCCGTATAAAAACTTATGCAAAAAAATTTTTGTGTTTGAAAGGTAGAGTTTGTAACAAAAAATGGAGAGATCATTGTACAGTGATAGAAGGAAAATTATTGTAAACATTCAATCTCAGTAAGTGATGATGGTGTTGCAACAATATACAAAAACTAAAAGAAAAGTTCAAATGGGCGTGTGCGTCCGCCCTTTTTTGCATGGTTTAAGTTGGGCTAGGATCTATGGATGACGGTGTAACGGCATGTAATGGCGACACAAAATAAATGAACCATCGGTGTGTGAAAGTGAGTGAGGGCAAGCTAGTAGGTGGTAGGACGTTAACGTGTGCTGTGAAAATTGGGGCGATCAGCGGTGATGCACGCCCAGTTGTATACACAGTCGTCGTGTCTCGGTCCTTTCCTGCATAGGGCGTTAATTTGAGACAAAAGTGCCCACGTCCCTGTGTAATAATACTACATGTAACACCTTATCATTTGTATACCTCTCCAGATCGTACAAACAAATGCTAGTAGTCGACCCCGTGCGGCCACGTTTAGTGGCAATATCTCGAAAAGGCGTCACAGAGAACGAAGGCCACGCCACATTTGAAAACTATACTCATTAACACCTTTCGTGTGATAGCCATATCGTACAAACAAATTCGAGAGTCAACCTGCTGGTTCGCACCTTGATGGCACAGTTATCTCGAAAAGGCGATCACAATAGAACTAAGGCCCACGCCGTTTAAATTGACTCATGTAACACGCATTTGTCTATTTGATACCCCATATCCGTACAAACAAATTCAGTAGAGGTCACCCTGTCCACCTTGATGGCGATAGCTCGAAGGCGGCGACTATAGAACTAAGGCCCACGTCGTTTTGAAAATACGCAGTGAAGCTGCCCTGTTCATTTGATACCCATATCTTGGTACAACAAATGTCGCAGAGTCTACGCGTGGTCCACCGTTATGGCGGTAGCGCGAAAAGGCGTCCACCGAGAGAACTAAGGCCACTCCCGGTGAAAATATCGCAGGTACCACTGTTTCATTGACACCCATGAGCGTACAACAATATGTGTCTGTAGAGGCACCCATGAGTCCAGCTTCAGGCAATATCTCAGAAAGGTGTCTACTGTAGAATCTGATGGCCGTACGTCCCTCTTGAATAATACGTCTTGCATGACCTTCATTTGACTACACAGTGTCATGGTACACACACATTCCAGGGTACCCTGAGGTGTGCTATGCCAATACACGTGGATGTTCCCGTGATTTGTCGCACATATCTCGCCGCTGGGTGATGGTGAAGCGGTGGACGACTCCGAACTGGACGCCTGGTCCTGTACATTGTGGTGTGTGTGTCTAGAGTTGCAAGAATCTGGTCGTAAACAAGGAAGGAGAGGTTAGATGTGCGGGTGGAACCGAACAGTACATACTCAGCTGTAGAGATATGGAGACAGACAGTAAGAAGCGGGAACAATCACGTGTAGGAAAAAGTGAACCGAGGAAACCTGGAATGGGGTGTGAGAACAGTGTTGTATCAAATGAAAGTGCATTGAAAGAGTAGTTGATGTGGGGAGTGGGCCATAGTTAGATAGGTGGACGCTCATGTTGAGGGCAGTATAGCAGCATAAAGGTGGACCAGGGAGTGACGTCTGTAGAGGTGGTTGTGACGATAGGAGTATCAAATGAAAGGTGTTAATGAGTATTTTAAAAGGGAGTGAGACTAGTTCCAGAGGGGAACGCGTGTTCGAGATATCGCCATAAAGGTGGAGCAGGGTGACCCTAGAAGTGGTTGTACAATATGGGTACAAAGTAAAGTGTATAATGAGGGTTTTAAAGGGAGTGGGGTGTTGTATAGGTGGTCGCATGTCGAGATATCGCCATAAAGGTGGACCAGGGGTGACTCTAGAATGCGTTTGTACGATATGAGTAGCAAATGAAAGGTGTTAATGAGTATTTGAAAAGGGAGTACTGACTTAGTGCCATAGGTGGACGCCGTGTCGATGATATCGCTCATAATAGGTGGAGAGCAGGGGTGACCCTAGAATTCGTTCTGTACAATAGGGTTTTATCAAAAGAAAGGTGTGTAATGAGTATGTATGTAAAGGGAGTAATCCTTAGGTCCATAGGTGGGACGCACGTGTTCGAGATAGCGCCAAAAAGGTGGGTCAGACTACTAGAATTCGTGTGATGCAATGATGGGTATCAAGAACGAAAGGAGTAATGAGGATTTTAAAAGGGAGCGTGGCCGTAGTTCTATAGGTGGGCGCCTTGTTCGAGCGTATACTGCAATAATAAAGGTGGACCAGGGGTGCACTCTGCAGTATTTGTTCGGAAGAGGATGGGTGATCAAATGAAGGTAGTGTTAATGAGTATTGTTAAAAGGGAGTAGGCCTCGTTCTATAGGTGTTCGCGTGTCGCGATATTGCCATAATAAGGAGGACCAGACTTGACCGAGAATAGGTTTGTACGAGAGGGGCGTATCAATGAAAGGTTGTTAATGAGTATGTTGTAAAAGGGCGTGGGGCGTAGTTCTATGTAGGCGGACGCCGTTTGTCGAGATGTGTATCGCCGAGTAATAGCGACCAGGGCGTGACGCATAGAATGAGTGTGTACGATGTAGGGTAGTCGCAAATTAAAGAGTTATAATGAGGGTGTTTAAAATGGGAGGGTGGTATCGTGTATATGTGAAGGCGTGTTGTTCCAGTATATCGACCAAATGTGGACCAGGGTGACCCAGAACATCATCTGTTGGATACCGCTAATTGTTTATATATGTAATACCTACCAAGGTTTTAAGGTTTTTTATTTCGCCCTGCAGAACTTTTTCATTTTCTTCTACTGTAATATGGTAGGTGTCACAAACATTTATAAAGTTTTTCTAAAGTATTATTTCGCGTCAATAAAACAATCCAATTACTTTACATGTTTCATCCCTTTTTTCGTATTTGTAGTATAGAATTATGGCATTTTTTTCATTTTTTCGTAATTTTCGATATCGAAAAAGTGGGCTGTGGGTCATGAGTCGGCTGGTGTCGTTCATGTGTTCATACCAAGATAACAGGGAGTTCAAGGAAGCACCATGTGAACTAAGTTCATTAAAGATATGTCGATTTATGCTCAGATTAATCGTGTTAACGGCCTATGCGGAAGGACAGACGGACGACTGTGTATAAAAACTGGGCGTGGCATGACGATTTTCGCCAGTTTCACAGAAAACAGTTAACGTCAGTAAATCTAGGCCCTACCAACTGTGTTCAAAAGTATTGGTGTGTATGTGTTATGGTGTCGACGGTAGTGGCGTTAAAGGATCCTAGACAAATTGAAGAAAAAGGGCGGAGCCTAAGCCCCATTTTGAAATTGTCTATTCTATTGTTTGTCATTTTGTTTTGTTGCACCATATCATTACGTGGAGTTGAATATTGACATAATTTACTTAGTATACTGGAAAGATATTAAATGGTTAGTTAAAAATGGTTACTTGTGAAAAAATGTGTTTGGTGTTTTTTTGTACAAGTGGCGTGGGCCTTTCTCCGATTTTTGCCGTAATGTTGTAGTTAGGAAGACAGTATGTAGCAATAGAGAGGATAACGTTTCCTCCAAATGTCATCATGTATCTCACACGGACTGCCTAAATTGTAGCAGCTGCAAAAGTTTTAAATGACCGTCTTGTTACCAGTGGCGAGTGCCACGACCATTGTCTAAAAATTTTGACGTAATTGTATATTCTGCGTAATAAGTTTACACTCATACTACCAAGTTTGTGCGCTTGATCGGGGCTTTTGGTAATGAATTAGCGCACTTGTGTGTTCTGATGTTTGTCGAAATTTTCGATAGCGAAAAGTGGGCGTGGTTATAGTCCGATATCGTGCATTTTAAACAGCGATCTAGGGATGACGTGTGCCCATTTCCCAGGAACCTACGATACCAACAAGTTTCATGCAAGATACTCAAAATTTACTCAAGTTAGCCGGGTTGAACGGACGACGGACGAATCGGGTATGGACGGACGGGACGGATCATGTGCGTCAATCAAATTTTTGTGTGCGATCGGAGTTATGTGGATTATATGGGGAGTCCTTATCTGATCTCGATCCTTTATTGTATGTGACAACCAACCGTTATCCAATCAAACTGAATTATACTCGTGAGCTTCTGCTCAAATGAGTATAAAAAATATTATTGATTCTGGTCAAGAAAGATTGTATGTGTAGCCAATAACAATTTGGACTACTACATAAGTTTCGCTGTAAAAAACTGTCGGTAAAGGAGCAGGATGATATAATAAATTTGGAGAAAGCAATAAGATTGCAATAATGGCATATATATCAACAAACATAGGATTCATTGGAAATATTGGTAAACCACAATGCAGATTTCAGCAAAGTAAGAAGAATTTAAAGACAATAACAACAACAAGGGTCAAACCAGGAAACCACTGTGCATAGATGTCAAATGTGTTAAGTATGGAAGGAAGGTAATGTAATTTATTATAAGTTATGGGCAGAATGTAATTTTATTTTAATATCATCTAGTTTAATTTAAAGAAGTATATAATACCATATTCGATTTTTCTTGTTTGCTTGTCGTAGTACAAACCTGGGTGGACCTGATGTGTACTGGTCGTGAATACTTAAGAGAAGCTGCAGTAGAATACAGCTAAAAGTGGGAATAAGAAAATCAGAGTAAAGAGTGGAGCTGTTTCAAAGAGATACGGATCGTCTGGAGAAGTGAAATACATTCTCGTAGGTAGCTGATAGTTCCAGGAGTTCAGAAGTACTCATAGTGATTTGAAGTGTAGTTAATCATTGCCTGAATTTAAGGGAAGTTTGTTGATGTACCCTGTATGGAGGGAGCGGCAAGTTTGCAAGGGAATGTGATGTATAATGAAGGTGGCATGAAGACGGTGTTATTAGATTGCAAGGGGTATATGTCGCCAATGAAAATAAACGGCTTTTGCAAGTGAATAATTGGAGTACGCGGTAATACTCCAGCCTAAAGTGCAGGCAAGTAATATGGAGATAAGATCAGCCTTTATGTGCGGACAAAAGAAACATATCATATTTAGGGAAAATGAATGAAATGTACACGGAGAAAGTGAATCAAACGTATTACTCAGTATTAGGATGCCGTTGAAAACAATTAACGTTAATGTATGAAAGTATAGAAATAGGATGACATAGAACAGCAAAGGAAAGTTTGAACAAATGCTTGGTAATCAAAGAGCTAGAAAAAAAGCTGTGCTTAGGGTTGTGTGATCGGGTTTAAGGCGTTCCACTTTGGGACACATTGGGGATTTACCCACAGAAATTGCTACAGCTCAAGAATTGCAACATAAACAGGCATAAGGTGTCTATGACGTTTGAAATAGTGATGGCTGGGCAAGCCTCAAGTAAAAATGATAGCGTCTCGGATTTTGGGCGGGTGTGAAGACGTAACCAACAATCTGATATCGAGTAACTAATCAATTAAGCAAGAACAAATTCCATGGAAGATAGATTATCAAAGTGCAAACTTTAGAAGGCAAATGATTGGACAAGGATGAATAGTATCAGAGAGGGGTAATATCAATTCCATTACATTACCCATTACATTCCTCAGTAATTGGAGAAAGTAATCAAGTTCCGTTCCGCCACAGCAAAGGAATTGAGTACAGTTGCATTCTCAAAAAAAATACCAAAAGGGAATTGTAATTTTGTGGAGGCTCAATTACCTCCCAAAGGTTGGGTTGTTAATCAAGAAAAAAATACGTTGTTCAAATGGTAATTTGCTGACCCTTAGTACTTTCGAAAGGAAGTTGCAAGTGTCCAATTGAAAACTGTCCAATTACATGTACAATGGAAGGGATAAAAAGTACGTGTTCGAATGGCTCAGTGCCAGGCCTGCAAAGGAATTGCGAAAGTAATTGAAAAAATACAAGTTAGTGGTGTAGTAGAGAACTGTGACTCGGTTGATGGGGGAACTGTCGGGTCACACTTTTCAATAGTTTCTCAGATTTTCTTGTGTGTAGTGGAACTGAAAGCATATGGAAACACCAATGAATATAAATCAGGTTTCTTAAAGTGTCATTAACTAAGTAAAGGGCATCTCCTGTTCTCTTCCTCCGCTAGCAAGGGTGGGGCTATAGGAAAGCAGCAGACGTTGTGTAATGGTTTGTCGTTGACACAGTCTGCTTGCTATTAACGGAAACACACCATTGTAATTAGTTTAAATGCGGTGTTTGTCTGTGGTGTTTTACATATTCACAAATGCAATATAGAAAACAGAATTCCGGCCACAGATGTAAAATGTATTCCACAATAAAAAAAACCATGGTGTTATGAAATGCAAAGTTGTTTCGCATGAATTACCTGGCGTTGAGATGGGAAAAAGGGTGTATGGAAGGAGGCTTCTAAGATCACTCACTAAGTGGAAGGCACCGAGGCGTATTGGTTGGGAGGGCTTAGCGAACACCATGTGTGCGCCCGACGATGAGGGCGCCAGCGGTGTGAGGACGTGGATGCTACGCCGTTTTCGCCGCATAGGAAGGCGGCGGAATGGCGGTGACCAAGAACTGCCCAACCCCCTAGTCACGCGTAGTTCGGACCGGTGTCATTGTGGCAGCCAGGGGGAAAAGTGTGCCAACGAAGGCCTGCCAGATGTACCGGGACCACTTGCGGAAGGATGGATGGGATGACTCACAGTAAGGGGCGCGCTGTGGAGGACGGTGCTGGCCCCGGACATATAGTTAATCTAGAAACCGCGGAGCCGGCCCTGTCGGGCAGGTGTCATGATGACGAAGTGTGATGAACGAGTGGGGGGGTGAAAAAAAAAACCGTGGGTGGGGTTTTGGTTTTTTTTTTTTTTTGTGTTTTTTTTTGTTTGTTTGTTTTTTTTTTTTTTTTGTTTCCTTTTTTTTTTTTTTTTTGTTTTTTTTTTTTTTTTGTTTTTTTTGTTTTGAAAAACTCCGCGTTGGGAAAAGACATACAACTGAAACGAAGTAGAAGAGTGGAGAAGGTGTACTGGGCAGAGAAAGTAAGAGAGCCCGTGCGTATGTACCGAGCGCACTAAGAAATTATCCAATGCCTGGGAGCAGTGGGTCGACCAACAGAAGCAGAGATCAGCGCGGGAATGGGTCTCATGAGGTGGTAGGAAGTAGATGAAGGCAGTTGTCAGTAAGGTTTGTTGCTGCCAAGAAACTCTTGGCACTGCAACGGACGAGAGAGGAGAAGCCTGGGTGGGAAGATGATGAGCGTGCGCGAGCGTCTTGGATGTGCGGGACGAAGTGGTTCCAAACCGCCAAAGCCAAGGCCACGAACGCAAAGTGCAAGGTGGGGGATAAAGGCGCAAATGCCCACGGTACCAAAAGTTAAAGTGTGGAGTACCATGCGTCAACATTGTCTCTAGAGCTCTGGTTTGCGAGAGTATGTTAAAAAAACCCCCTACTGCAGACCACAAAATTGCCAAAAGGGGATATCGCAGCCGAAAAAATATTGTGAGCAAACGCAACGCCCTGTGAAAGCAAGTAAAGACTTTGATTTAAAGAGTGCCATCCTTTAAATTTTGGTGAAGAAAACATGCTCTAAGACTACATAACCTGCATAAGATGGGCAAAAACGGTGTTTTCAACAGAGCGGATAGGCTAATTCTGTAGGCGA